>JAOTOL010000715.1:0-112618 GCA_034440575.1 Imbricaverruca yamaguchii | reverse complement strand
TTATATTTATGACTTAGTGTGGGACTGCCTAATGCTTTGCTAGTTAATGGCTTTGTTGGTATCATTGGGCTTTAAGGAGTGTCTCAAGACAAGTTTGTACACACATCTTCCTCTCCCATTGCTTAAACATATTTCATGCTATGTTACTTCACCCCAAACCACCTTTTCGGTGTTATTTTGCTCACAACCTGAGAAGTAAACATGTACGCAAAAGTTGAGTGCTCCCATCATCTCACTTCCATTCATAAGTATTGTATTATAATGATAAATTCCAAACGTCCCTAAGACACCTCAAAGTACAAGTTTACACTTCCGCCTAGGAAGCTTTATATGTGGATAATTACCTGTTTCAAATTACAACAGTAATTCCGCGACAATCTCCCAGGATTTGTATCCACTGTTTCAGGTTCAACATTCCTGAAGCGCAGGGCCCTCCCATATCGTTTCGCAACCACTGACGTCACATAGGCTGGACAATTGCTCAGCCCGATAGGCGTTCCAATTAAACTTCCATGTTTTCCACACAATTCCGAACTTAAATACCATCAAAATTGGATGAGATCGGGTTCATTTGAACGCTTGAAGAATGTTGTCCATGAATATGGCCATTATTTCCCACAAAACTAGGACTATTTACTTGGACCCACGCCGACTGCATTCATGTCGCGCGCAGCAGGAATGGACAAGTTTTATGTAACGGGTATTTGGTTGCCGAAAAGGAAGGTAATATTTCGAATACAAAACTGAAGTATTTTGCTCGTAGGAGATGTATTCCCTACCCAATTAAGTGATTTCAGTTAAGAGCTGTCTTCGATTAAATACCTAATCGTGGTGATGACATCAGATGCGTCGTTCCTCGAAGCGTCCGAAACGCGCAGCGAAGTCTGGATTGATTATTTCTACGCCAACAGCTGTGGCTGGCGTCGACTCTTGCAACATGTGTTTCTCCGAGGTATTCACGGGTTGTTTCGCAGTCCGTGTTGCTTCATAACTTGGATCATGAGTAGAATTAGGCACCGGTGCTGCAGCGCCGTTATCCGGTTGTCCATCTGTATCTGGGTTGTCGCGCGTACAATTATCTCCATTCTCGGTCCAACATATTTGTTATTTAAGCTAAACCAGTCACGATCAACCCATACTGGAAATTGTCCTATGCGCAAAATCGAATGCCCGGCAGTCGACCTTCGCTACCCACGATATATGTGATGTCAAAGGTACTTTGGCCAATCACAAAGCGAGGCATTCTGAAGTAAAACAAAACAAAAAAATATTGAAGTGCCTTAAGGACTCTTGAAAAATGAATGAACCATCGTTTTTAGAATTAAATATCACTAATTAAACTTGAAAAAAAAACGGTTTGTCACGACATGAAACTTGTCCATTGCGCAGTGCCACGGGTAGTAGAATGATGAGACAGGCCAATTGAACATCACGTTTGGGAATGAGAGGAAGGAGCAAGTAAGAGATAACTGTTGTCAAAGGTCACCTTTATTTATTCGATTGCAATGTTGAAATTACAATTCCGAACGCGAGGTTTGGTCGCTAACGCTTCAATTTGCATCCAACGGGCCCCATTGGACGAGGCTTGTAATGCAGTATCAGCAATTGAATAGTTCAGCAACTGAATTATTCTTCAAGGTAAAAGGCCAAGCTGGCCATTCTGCCGCCTTGCATTTTTCCTTCGTGTTCGCTCGAACCTACCCAAATCTGGTATCAAACAACAGCTCGTGGTGAACCTCGAGTAGCATTCAAAACCGGAACAGGTCAATGTCAAGCCATGAGGTCAAAGGTTGACTAAACTGTTTCCAGTTCTCGCGCCTAGCCGCTACGGCTTCAATTTTCATAATTGGGCGCTTTTCGACATGATGTGAGGTACTCTAGGAAGCTGTTCAGGAACGTAATTATCAACGTTAAAGGTCGAAGTCCTTTCTTCGGTAGTCTCACGTTTCTTCGTTTTCTCTCAAAGCTACCTGTATTTCGTATCAAGAGAAGGCCCGTAAACAACCCTCGAGTAACCTTTCGAACCGGGAGATGGGAGGTGAAACCTGAAGGTCAAAGGTTAGCTTTTTTTCGAAGTCCTTGCACTTCGTGGCTATGGCTTCAGCTTGCACAAATTGGGTGTCATTCCACGTGACTTGCCGTATGGCATTAGAAAGTTGGAATATGGAATTATTTTTTAAAGAATGAAGAGTACAGGGTGCGCGCAATTATTGAATGTAATAGGAGATGTAAATATAATTTGTGTTTGCAGCCGTCGTGATAGCAGGCAATGACATTCTGGATGGCCAGGACTAGGGATAGCAATAAAATATAACTATCACGAGGAGCTCCCGCACGAAATTGCTGCTTCGACTGCGCTCTCATTGGTGGTTTTATTTTGCACTGCCACATTGCTGCTTCGGGCATATGAAAATATCGAACCGTTTGTTCAATTTGTCAGCTTCCTTCTCAGTGGTTTAACGGAAGTTGTCAAATTTGCAAGGTTGGTTGGTTGGTTAGTTGGGCTTTCGGGCGCATCGACTGCTTTGGTCATACAGCGCTCATAAAAATTAAAAAAATTTGTAAGGGAATCTTTCTAAGCCGGATTCGGAAATCCAATCCAGTTAGCTGACGAAGGCCTTTTAATGACTTCTTCAAGGAAATCCAAGGGAGCTTTTGGAAAGGAACATATTACCAAATTTCGGTATAAAATTGCCAATATATCACAGTTATAGGGGAAACGGGGCTAGTAGCTGGAGTTGGTAACCTTATGTTTGGAAAAATTATTTTTTTTTTTTGATCAATATTAATATTAATTATATATTATATTAAAACCCGGCATCTCACCAAAAATTAAAAACGAGGTTCTATTGGAATTCTTTCCAAGCCCCTGGATTTCACTGTACATTGGAAATACTCGGTGCTGACATAGTGCATTTGGTACAACAGATACCGGCGTCTGACAGTGTCATGGTGGCTCTCGACTTCCACACCAACAGTTTTTGCCATGAGTCACAGCTTTAGTACGGTACAGGTGCACAATGCCACGCTCCAGGTCACCCAAACATCGACCACTTCCCACGGACACCACTGCAGTGCGGGCAGACTGCCGTCGGCGGGAATAACGTGCTGCGAGACTGACGCTCGCGTGGATAGCCTGTGCGGCAGCCGCCACAGCGACATCTGGCAGCTAGCCTGCCGCCACGGCGACATCTGCGGCATCTGTCTGACATCTGCGGCATCTGTCCATCTGCGGCACACACGCGATGACGAGCAGCCGCGTCGACGGAGCCTCGGACGACTCTCCATCAACACACCGGAACGCTGCAAGCTGCTGACCGTGCGAACGCGCGATGGGCGCTGTATAACCACTGCAGTTAGTTAGTTTTTTTTGGTTTTAGGGCGCATCAACTGCAGTGGTTATATAGCGCCCAACCACTGCAGTTGATGCGCCCTAAAACCCAAATAACTAACTAACTAACCGTGCGGACGCCACCGCACGGCGGCAGCCGTTTGCCAACTGCCGTTTGCCGGTGTCACGTCGTGAGACGAAATGTACGACCCTCAATATACCAGGAGGTGCTGAGTTTACATCAAAAGTAGCGTTAGGGATTATGCTATATTACTCAATAATACTTGAGTAATATAGCATCAATCCCTAACGCTACTTTTGATGTAAACTCAGCACCTCCTGGTATATTGAGGGTCGTACATTTCGTCTCACGCAACGTCTAAAACCCAGGAGCACTTAAGAGCCACTCTTCGTTGTATTAAACAATGGTGTCGCGTCGGATGCAACGACACCGCGGTTTGTCGTCGGCGTGAGTACGGCAGTGCTGCCACGAGGGAGATGCACCAGGAAGACCCCCAGGACACAAACCACAACAGAAATGCTAGTATCAAAATGCTAGTACAGTATCAAACTTCACATCGTTCGTAGCCGTCAAAATGGTCCTATTGTGGTACAAAGTTTACATGCCATGTATATCAGCGAGGAGAATATATTGCGGAGAATGACACTGAGGATAAGAAGTCCATCAATCGTCCCGACTGGTGCGACGAGTGAGATGCACCAGGAAGACCCCCCCCCCAGGACACCAGCCACAACAGAGATGCTGGTCGCGCTCACGCAGGTCCCCGCGTCTTGTTCGGACGGATCCATACGGAAAACATCGTCCACAGGTATCACATTGCAGTGATCCTGCACGCGGGCGGAGGCGGTGGTGCCTTTGCTGGCCTGCCTGCACGAAACCCTCTGGTCGCAGATGTCACATAGATATCATCTTGCACCGAGTGGACATCGTGACGTTTGTACTCCTCCGTAAACCTCCTATCGCATATTTCACATTGATATGACCTTTCACCCGTGTGGTCGCCACGGTGTACTTTCAGGTTCAATTGGTACGTACACCTCATGTCACCGGTGTCACATTGGTGTGGGTCTCCTCCGTGTGGGTAAGATAGTGGTGTTGTAGGGCTGCGTTCGACACAAACCCTTTATGTCAGGTGTCACATTGGTATCGCCTTTCATCCGTATGGATGTGACGATGCACATTCAGGTTCGATTTGTTACTAAACCTCTTGTCACAGGTGTCACATCGGTATGGCCTTTCACCCGTGTGGATGCGTCGGTGCATATCCAGTCGCGATTTGAGTATGAATCTCCTGTCGCAGCTGTCACATTGGAATGGCTTTTCACTCGCGTGGATACGTAGGTGGTTTTGCAGGCTTCCATTGGAGGGAAACCTTTTATGACAGGTTTCACACTGGTAAGGCTTTTCACCCGTGTGGCTGCGGAGGTGTATATCCAGGAGCGATTTGCACCTCAGCTTCTTGTCGCAGATGTCACACTGTAATGGTTTTTCACCCGTGTGGATTCGGATGTGGCTTTGCAGGCTTCCACTGGACGAAAACCTTTTATGACAGGTTTCGCATTGGTAAGGCTTTTCACCCGTGTGGGTGCGGTAGTGTTCATCCAGGTGCGATTTCCACCTCATCCTCTTGTCGCAGATGTTACATTGGAAATTGTTTTTCACCCGTGTGAATACGGTGGTGCTTTCGCAGGTTTCCACTGGACGAAAACCTTTTATGACAGGTTTCACATTGGTAAGGCTTTTCACCCGTGTGGCTGCGGTGGTGTTCATCCAGGTGGGATTTGCACCTCACCTTCTTGCCGCAGATGCCACATTGGCATTCCTTTTCACCCGTGTGAATGCGGTGGTGTTTTCGCAGGTTTCCACTGGACGAAAACATTTTATGACAGGTTTCACATTGGTACGGCCTTTCACCCGTGTGGCTTCGGCGGTGTACATCCAGATGCGCTTTGCACTTCATCCTCTTGTCGCAAATGTCACATTGGAATGGGTTTTCACCCGTGTGGATCCGGTGGTGTTTCAGCAGGTTTTCATTGGACGTAAACCTTCTGTGACAGCTGTCACATTTGTATGGCCTTTCACCCGTGTGGCTGCGACGGTATCGCATGCTGGCTTTCGTCGCAGGCATTTTGTCATAGGTGTCAACATTGGTGCAACTTTTCATCCGTGGGAATACAGCGGTGTGCACACAGGGTTGCTTTGCACGCAAGCCTCTTGTGACAGGTGTCACATTGGCGCTGTCTTTCGGTCGTCTGGCCGCCACGGTGTTTCTGCGGGTCTCCTTTCTGCAGATTTCCATTCAAAGTGGACTCCTTCACTCGCTGGGGAGCCGTGGCGGCGCCATTCCACGGAAAAGCTGAAACAGAACAAAAAATAACAGTCGAGAGCCCATCGACACATTCTGAGATACCTGATTCAGGTCAAAACAGTTGATAATCCCCCATGACGTTTCTTTGTTTTGTGTGGTTCTACAGTGATTTCCATGGCCACATTTGCAGGACCTCAGCACGCCCGACACACGCGATTGCTCAGTCGTGCGCAGAAAACCGGTCATCGAAGCCGTAGCACACTGGCTTCCCACAGCAGGAAGCATTGCCGTCTGTGTGTTTTCTGCTTGCTTTCCGGGCGCCTGCCGCAAATAGTGACGTCATCATGCTCTTGTGAACACTGCTTGTCACATACGTTACGCAGCCGAGCACACCTGCACACACGTCTCCGCAGATATGCCGGGGCCATGGTTAAAATATTGGTTTTTCGTTAGGTGTGAGATGTCGAAAAGAGCATAGCAGGATGTCGAAATTTGGCATGTAATAAGTGTAGTTTATAACGCTTTTGATGTCTTTCAGACTAAAAGTTGAGTTGATGGTGTAAGTAATTATGACTGGACCTTTATCATTGCTTTGAGATTCATAATTTAAGAAGAGCTATATTCTGGATAGGGGGAATTATAACTATGATAAACTGGTATTGTATAGGTACCACTATATCACTATAGGTATACCATACCACTATAGGTCATCCCTTTACCCGAAATTGCATTGCAAGATGTTCCCACCATTCCTTATCGAGGGCATGCACATGCTATTTATAAACGAGATACTGAAAGGAGACACAAATACTTCATATCAAGGGGCAGGATGCTGATACTTATTGGAGAAGGATGTTGTTTGAGTGTTCAGAAAGTGGTATATTCCACCCTATTTCATGAATAATTTATCACTGGCCGGGGCGGAAACTGTCCTGCTGCGGGCGCAGAATGTGCTGACCATATGTATATTGCATCAGTTGTATGCCCACCGCATGCTCAGAAAGCATAGCGACGTCCGGCCATATTCACATTGGTCGGTAGCTACACGGTCCAGCACTGTCGACACCCTGATATTGATTGATTGATTATTGGGGTTTTAGGGTGCATCAACCCCATTGAGTTATATTGCACCCATAACAAGGCTGCCTAAGCGCGCGTCAGACTGTCACAGAAGTATATAACACATAACACCCTGACAGATAGTAACTATTGTAGCAGTTTTCCATGATGACGGGAGTTGAAACTGATGATCGTTCTTTTAAACAACAGGTTTAGTCCGAATTATTGCTTGGGTAGCTTTGCGTACGAAGGCTATATTGTTAAGCGTAAGGTGTTGCATTAACCCTGGTCCCACCACCCAATCCATGAATCCAAGTTCAACAGTACAACTTTGACAGGTAGTTCAATCCCTGTCTCTGGGTGTGGGGTTAGTAAACGCCCTCTTAGAATTTCTACGAATAGAGAAATTTGAACGATATGTAGATATTGACGCATAACAAGGTACTGAAATTTGCATGTCTGTGTCTACTCATTCTAACGTTATCCCACAAAAACAAAAGGTACCTCTCGAGCCCCCCCCCCCCACCTTCCGTCCGGCGAGTGTTGAGTAATCAAAGTCCGTACCTTGCGCAGCAACTTCGAGGCAGTCCGAAGATGCGCCTTCCTCCACAAATTGTACTACTTCTTCCTTAACTTCGAAGTGACGGGAATCGTCTGCAAGCAAGGCGGTTGTTTCAGGTTACTATCGGCACATGCAATAAATCAGGCAGGCTGTATATACGGACATAGCATCAGCCTTGTCAGCATGATGAAGCTAATGTGATAAGCCTGACAAACAAGTAAAACGCTTAGGACATAGGTGACGCAGCGTGGATTGTCGCGTCTTTGCACGTGACTATCCTTCAACAGGCCGGATCCCTCGTTCTCATGGATGTCACTTTTGTATCATGTTCCATTCGTGTGGATACGGCGGTGTTTGTACATGTTCGAATTCTGGGCAATCGTCTCGTCACAGATATCCTTTTTCACCCGTGTGTACGGTGGTTTGACTCAGGATTCCTTGTGCATGTTAGCTTTTCATCACAGTCATGCCACTGGTATGGTTTTTCACTCGTATGTTGGCGGTATTGGTTAGATTTAGGATTGTGGCTTTACGACGCCCTCGACAGCTGGATTTGGCCCATACTGGCGTCGCCATAGCTCTCTTCCATCTCCGGTGGTCACAGGAAGGGCGAAGAACATAAAAGCCCATCGGAGTGCATAAAAAAAAATCGTAACCCCGTACCATCTGGCTCTGCCAGACGCTCTAGCTTAACCACTGACCTGACCGTAAGCATGAACTTTTGACCTATTCTGAATCGGCAGAGTATACCTCCCCTTGCAATACCCACTATGTTGGCGGCGGTGCATTTTCAGGTTAGATTGAGACGCAAACCTCTCGTCCCAGCGTGTAACGTTCGTGTCGTTTTTCCATCCGTGTGGCTGTTGTGGTGTACTATCATGTTCGATTTGCAGCTAAACCTCTCGTCACAGTTGTCACATCGGTGTTGGCTTTCATTCGTCTGCATGCCGCGGTGGTGGTGGATTGGAGTAGGGGCGCGTCGACATCAAGGGTCACCTTGCGCCCATGTCTGCATGCCGTGGCGTCTTGGCAGACTCCTGTTCTGCACGTTTTCATTTCAAGCAGGTTGAACGTTTGTCGAACTGCACCGCGAGGAACTTCGCGATTGGGTGGACAGGGATAGACATGCCATACAACCTCGTATGCTGCAGTCCTTGAGAGCACAGCTTGCGGAAGAATTGTATGCAACCGTTTCGTCCGCACAGAGGAGGAATCGATTTCTAATACCTGATTCTCAGAGGTGGTTCTGGGCGCTACATAACCAGTGGCAGTTGATGCGCCCTTAAGCCCAAATAATCAATCAATCAGAGGTGGTTCATCGCAAGCTGTAACGATCGTGTTATCAGACGACCGTGTCGCAGTGGTCGAGGAGTAGCTAACGTCCGATACTCTATGGCGGTGCATCCCCAATACCATTGACGACGGCAGCAAGAGTACAGCACATAGAACACTGCCCTGTGGATAGCAGGCCAATCAAGCGACACGGCGTTGCTCCTGGGAAACGGCCTGGAAAGATATAATATAAATGGCTCGGGTATCTTCGAAACGCGCATTGAAAGGAACAAGGGTGCAACAGCTGTTCGAAAAGTTTTTCAAAAACATCTGAGGAACAGGTTCCGATCAGGCAAAGAAATACTCCCACTTCATACCGAGCAAAATGAGACGTGAAATGCTTAGCTGGAAATAGGAATTACATGAAAAATAAAGCGGAAGCTGAACGAACCTCGGGTCAGCGACTTTGGCCGTAATGAACATTTGAGGACGGGGAGTTGTCTTGATACAATGATCGCAGGATCTGGGCTTCGTGTTGGTATGGTGCTACTACGCCGAATGGCGGCTATTGGAAGCTTTTGGAACATCATTGTTTTTGACCCGCTCCAGGCCCACGACTTTTGATGGCCTTGACCTGAAGTTTGTACGACATGCAACACCGACGTGTAGGGCGCTGTTAAACTTCGTGTCTACTAATTTGGATGCCATCCCGGGAACAGCTTCAGGCAGGATTTCCAGAGCCCTTCCTCTTTTAGCCCCGCGGGTCCTAATAAATAAAAGGCCGTACCTTGCACGGCACCTTGGGTGATGTTCGAAGATCCGCTTTCCCCGGCAAAATGTATCGCTTCCTCTTTAACTTCGAAGTGACGCGAATCGTCTGGAAGCAAGGCGGCCGGTTCAGGTTTATGCTGGCATGCGCAATCAATGCGGAATGTTGCAGACACGGATATCGCATCACCCTCCAAAATTCGGTAGCTTTGACGACAGGCGATCGTCAGCAAACAGCACAACTGACCCGTTCTGACTCATGTTGTTTCAAACAATTACTCAGCAGGTAGTAATCACAGACTGTACCTTCCACAGACGTCGGGCCGATGTAAGAAGACGAATGATCCACCGATAATTTCACCGCTTCCTGTATAGCTTTCATGTCGAGAGGATCGTCTGCAAACAAGGCGACTGGTCTATGCTCAAGTTGGCATCAGCGATACATGAACAATGCGACAGGAAAATGCCAACTTCCTTTGCGGAAGAATATGGGAAGGGGCTGCTGAAACGCACCTCTAAGGGCTTTAAGAGAATCCAAAGAATTAATCCGCCGGTGTCGGACATGAAGGTCTTATCAACTCCATCCGCACAGTAACACCGGAACACCAAATCAAAGTGACATCAAACTTGCGCTTACCATGAGCCATTTTGGCAGTGGTCCCATCGAAAATGGTTATGTTTCCACAATATCATACCTTTAGAGGGAGGGCGCTATATAACCTATGCGGTCGATGCGCCCCTAAACCACAATAGCTAACTGGCCGCTAGAGGGGAAACCGGCGTGGCAGCATTAACCATACCAAAGTAAGTGTATGTCGTCCGTGTAGGTACCTAGGGGAAAGGCAACCGCTCGCTAATGTATCCCAGGTCAAAGAGGACCACGTCCAAAAATGATACAATATCGTTAGCTTCAACACATATCGTTAACTTCAACCGCCAATATGACGTCTTCAGGCACATGTGCCAGCAGAGACGCTCATCCAGGACGAACCGAGAGCACCCCCTCGTATTTTCCAGCCAGAGATGCCCCTCGGTTTGGTAAGGCACCACTCCAAATACCTTCGAAGCGGTGCCCCTTCGAAGAAATGTCGCTCCTACGGACACCCCACACCCTGATAATTCGTCGATCCCACGTAGATATATGAGAAGGATTGGGGGCAACTGGGAAGGTTCTAAATATAGCCTCGATATTCCAGGAAACAGTGGGCCGAATTCGCCAACTGAAAGGGGTGATCGTGCAATCCTTCATCGAGGCCACCATCGACGTCAGAGGCAGTGCTAATCAAAAATATTTTGATCATTATGGGAACCTTTGTTCATCGAAAGTTCAACCAGAGGCCCAGCCAGGGGGCATGGTCGATGAACCGGAGTTGTCACCTAGGAGTACGCGAAGGAAGTTTTTTTTAAACGAAATACAAAAACAATCTCGAATTGCCTACTCAAGTGACCATAATTCAGGGACGTTTCGGTTTTAAGGCGTTAGGTTGGGAGTGCTTCTTGACGAAATTGCCTGACGCGCATATGTATTTTACGCGCAAACCGCCTCCGGAGTGTAGGCTAATTAAGGCTTAGAATATTACAGTTCCCCCAAAATTGTTGAAATATTGGATTAATCAGTGCAAGTAAATCATCAAAACTGGATATGTGTTTAAAAGCTGCAGATGAGTTTTTAAAAACCAAACAGAACACAAAATGTAAATACAACATACACAAGTTGTGGGGCGAATTGATACGGTGTTGAGGAGTCGTACGTATCTCAGAAAGATGGTTGGAAAAGATGAAGAAATTGTTATTTGCATGTCCGTACAAGGTAATGCCATTGTCAGGTCATATTCATCGTGGGTTTCCTCATGGTACCTAGGTCGTTTTCGTACACAGCTTTGCTCGGAAGCTAGAAAGGAATCTTTGAGGACCCTGCGTTCAAAGGCGGGTAAAATTTAACACCAGACTGTACAAAAACCTTTTGAAGATATTTGTGTCCTTCAGTTCCGTTTGGTTAGGCGGCCTTGCCTATCAAAATAAGTCTACCTGTTTCGCTTCCAAGAAATGTCGACCATAACCGACGCCGTGTAAGTAATTGCAGCGTAACCTTTTTTTTTTTTAATTTTTTTTTCTCCCCCAAATCTAAAATTTTAATAATGCATGCTGTGATGGACCTTCACGTCGTGGCAAATTGCCTTACCAGGAAGTATATATAGTGGTGTGCTCGAAGCCTCGATGCCGCATTCCATCACACTGCTGGGACTTTCTTCCTTCATCGAATCTGGAAATAAAACGGTGGAAGTAGCGCAGATTACGGTACAAACGACAACCGCATGGAAGGTAGCAAACCATTTAGAACATGCTTCAGCCGTCCAGGGGAAAAAATCGATCATATTGAACAGCATAGGAGGAACGGCGGCATAAAGGTATACATTATGAATGGCTGAAATGACTAAAGAACGAAACAAATAAAAAATAAGGACAAGAAGTACAAAATGCAAAATCCATCATTTGGCAATGTGTTCAAGAGATTTGTACCGACACTCATCATGTCCCAGGTTAAAAAGCTTCGAGGAAGCAAACCGTTTCACATTTCATACTTCAGCAGATAGCGCCAGGAGAATGGTCTTTGGAATAATTCATGGCTTGTGTGGCAAACATTCCTTGGGATTTAGACATTCGGAACAACCACTGAAAACACTATGTGACAAGCAAAAGCAAATTTGTAATCAGGAAATATACCTTCAGCAGAAGTTGTGTTAGCGCCTGTAGCCGAATTCTCCGCCAATATTTCCACCACTTCTTGCTTAACTTTGAAGTCAGGGGGATCGTCTGCAAAAAAGGAGGTCGATTCATGTTCAAGATGCCGTCACCAACATGTTAGCAATGCGACCCGCCAACTTCGCTTGCACAACAATTAATGGAAGGGCTGCTGAGACATACCTGGAGAGGCTTGAGAGACTTAAGCATGCACTTCCTGTTTACGTCACGTGGGAGTCTGGCCATCACAACCATTAGCCTTTGCTAACGTACAGCAAATATCACACAGTTACAGCATCCAGCGCCTACCACATCATCGCCAACCGGACGACGCGGAGCCACGGCTTCGCTACAGAGCCGGCGTTGATGGTCTGCAGCACTACGATACGCATTGGTAGGGAAATGCCGGCGCGCAGTGGCGCTCCGTAAAAAGCACATCTTTGGACACAGTTGTGCCCTTCAAGCCCTTGGACACTGCTGCGCTTTGCATATCAGAAGAAGTCCAGTTGTTTTGCTTCCCCAAAATTGCTCACATCTTATCTATAGCCGATTGAATGGAAGTAACTGCCTGCTGTGAAGGACGGTCACGTTCATAAACAAACTTTCACTTAGTCTTACCTGGAAGTATGTACATAGGCGTGCTCGAAGGTTCCATCGCAGGGCTATAAGCTTCTTTCAAGGAAACTGAAAATACAGTGCGGAGTAGCGTAAATTACGGTACAAATGGCAACAAGTTGGAAGGTAGCAGAAGGAAAATTGAGTGTTCGAAAAGTGGTATTTTCCA
Source organism: Imbricaverruca yamaguchii (assembly GCA_034440575.1). Classification (NCBI taxonomy): domain Eukaryota; kingdom Metazoa; phylum Arthropoda; class Thecostraca; family Neoverrucidae; genus Imbricaverruca; species Imbricaverruca yamaguchii. The sequence continues at coordinate 99,770 of JAOTOL010000715.1, read as the reverse complement.
CCCATTTAACGAATAATTTATCGCGGCTGGACTGGATTGGACTGGACGGGACTAGACACCTGCACCACTCATATAAAACCTGGATTGTAAACCCTAATTCCCTGCATAAACATGTCAACTTGAGAGCAGAGGGAGCGTGGATGAGGAGGTGGTGCCATGGTGCAGCTCAGTCACCCCAGAGTCGTAGTGCTAACCCTACTACTAATCATGGACAACCTATGCAAATGTGGTGACTGGTGGAAATGATTCAGCTAGCACAAAGTGCTCTGTCTAGTGTCACAGTACCCCTGGATGCCATAGGATGTGACAGGTGTAGCTGCTGGTTTCACCATTCAACAATGTGCCTTGCTTTAGCTGAGGTGGTGATCCAGGCAATTGTTGAACATGGAGGTGATGGCATTGCATTTACATGCACTGACTGCTGAGCTGCCATGTAAAGCAGCTTGGGTAGTTCGGCATTTAGCTCAGATAGTTGGGCAATTATCTCAGGTAGTTGGGCATTTAGCTCAGCCAGTTGGGCATTTATCTCAGGTAGTTGGGCATTTATCTCAGGCAGTTGGGCATTTAGCTCAGGTAGTTGGGCATTTAGCTCAGGAAGTTGGGCATTTAGTTCAAGTAGTGGTCATTTAGCTTAGGTAGTTGGGCATTTGGCTCAGGTAGTTGGCATTTAGCTCAGGTAGTTGGGCACTCAGATGCATTTGGGAACACTGAGGAGTGAGGACAGGCCTTCTTGATTATATGTTAAAAACATCTAGAAGTTAGGCAAAGCTTTTCAAATATACAAATGAACGTGCAATGCCAAATAATTTAAAGCACAATATGCATGTAGCTATGAGCTATCAACAGGTATTACTGATAATTCGCATCAAACATAAAGCTATGTAAGCAAAGCACCAGAAGCTACACAACTCACCTTTCTTACTGTTGTGTTTCCGGACGATCCAGTGCCTCTTCAGGGTTACAGCTTTTGGTGGCTTTGAAAAATCAAACAAAGTTGGCACTGCATTTCTCTTGAGCTGCTTGCTGTTGTAATGAAACTGGGATGGCTCAAAATGAATAGAGCACAACCTGATGTTTTTGTTGAGGTATTCAGCAGTCTTCTCCACGAGGTCAGCACGGCAACAAAGCTGGACCCACCTCCTGGACCTGTGAAACAAGAAGTCAGCACATGAATAATGGGTTTTGAAGAAAATTGTTAAAACAGAATGAAAAATAGTTGGTTGGTTTGAGATATGCTTGAAATCAGTGTCTTCAAATTAACCCTCATACAGCCAGGCCTCCACTCTTACTTCACCTGGCTGGGGGGGGGGGGTAGGTGCCTAATCCCACACCACCCCTGCTCTTTGGATTGGAGCATGATAGTAAGATGTGGAGAATGGCATGGGACAGATTGGATGGATTCTAAGAAGGAAGAAGTTCAGTATTTTTCCATCCAAGGTCAACTTACTAGTAATATCAGGTTATATATGAAGTGTTGGAGTGCAGACATGGAGGTTAAGGAAGTTATTTGGGTTTTGGGGCACTTTGACCAGTTCTGATCACTTCACAGGCATGGAGGTTCAGAACATACATGCATACCACATGTAACAAATGCATTACTATAGTTTTAAAAAGTTGTAGAAAACAACAAACCTTAGAATTATCTACAAAATGAGTGTATAATACACCCAGGTGTTGAACTGCCAGACTAACCTTCCAGTCTGCACAGGGAACCGGTGGAAGCTACGCTCTGGGGCAGATTGTTTTGAAGCCTGGCAATTAATTGCACCACACCATGAGGAGCTATTTCTTGCTGCCATTGTTTTCAACCTAGCTCTGGAAATGTAAACAGGATAAGTTACATGCATGCATTTCATCTTGAAGACATAAAATAGTAACACAAATTCAGAGTAAAACAGGTCCAAATCTGGAGAAAGATTTGATAAAGACAAATGTCCATGTGCCCATCACATGCCCAAGGCAGATGCTTGGGATGGGGCATGGGGTCCAAACAATGCTTGAAAGCAATATTATTTCACCTGAATAGTGACTGTGCATGATCATGCAGGTTCAGAATAAGCACACATACCATGTAATAAATGCAAAAACATAGTCCTTCCATCCTATCACTTAAACAACATATTTTCACAGGTCACAGGTCACATAACCTGAGGTAATGGGATAACTTAATTGTTCATCACATATAAAAATATTATTGGAATTTGATTCTTCTGACTTTTGCAAATTCAAAAATGTCTGGATATTTATATTTTGAATGGTATTTAACATAGTTATTGATCACCAAACATGACCATGGAGTCACCAAACACAATATGTATATGTTTGGGCAGCAAGAAGCCATCATGGAACCATCACAGTGACTCCAAATCATCAGGACCTCCTCACATTGATCCAGGGATCATGTTCTGACTGTATTTCCACATAGGGATGCCAAAAAGTGCATGATGACAGGAAGTAAAAGTGAAGGTTATATGGGTAGGTACCTACCTACCTCATACCTACCAGGGAAATATTTGCATATAAGGAAGGTTATGTAGACAGGAAACATGAAATATTCACACATAAGGTTATATAGATTCTATGAATGGCAGTCCTTTCAGAATAAGCATTTTACAAGCATATGCATATACATACAGCATATGTCTGCAAGGTACTCAAATCAATTATCAAGGATAGAATAGTTAGTTATCTGGAAGGTAGCAGATTGATTCAAGATACTCAGCATGGGTTTAGAAAAGGACGATTGTGTCTCACAAACTGCCTGGACTTTTTGAACTTCGCCACAGAACAATTTGATCAGGGAAATCAGGTTGATGTAGCATATCTTGACTTTAGTAAGGCCTTTGACAAGGTACCCCATAAATGGTTAATGATACAGCTTCAGTCCCATGGTATTGCAGGTAGCATCTTAAAATGGATCGAGTTGTGGCTTTCAGATAGACAGCAGAGTGATGCTAAATGGTACAAAGTCATCATGGCAAAATGTTCTTAATGAAGTCCCCCAGGGGTCAGTACTGGGGCCACTACTGTTCATTATATTTGTAAATAACATTGAAGGTGGCCTAAGCAGTAAAGTTTTGAAATTTGCAGATGATTTGAAGGTCTTTAGGGCAATAACAGGACAAGATGAGCATATCTCGCTGCAAAAAGACTTAGACGAACTTGTGAAGTGGTCCGAAGAATGGCAAATTTAATTTAATTTTGATAAGTGCAAAATCATGCATGTAGGTAAGCAGCATATGAAGGCTCCATACTTGATGGGTGGCCAAGTGCTATCAGTGACTCAACAGAAGGATTTAGGTGTTATTCTAAACACAAAACTGGGGACATCAGAACAGGCCAAGGAAGCCAGGAAGAAGGCACTGAGAATGCTCTGGGCAATAAATAGGAATGTATCATACTGAAGTGAGGAAGTGATCAGGAAGCTTTACTGTGCATACGTCAGGCCACATTTGGAATACTGCATCCAAGCTTGGTCTCCTACCTATGAAAAAAGATTGTTCGCTTTTAGAGAGAGTACAAAAGAGGGCTACAAAAATGGTTAATGGCATAAGCAACCTGGCATATGAGGAAAGATTGAAGAAATTGAATGTTTTCACTTAGATATAGAAGGCTGAGAGGAGATCTCATAGAGGTTTTTAAATTTGTCCATGGTCTGGAGAGGGGATGCCTTGGGGAAATGTTTGAATTGAACAGAAAGGATGCAATTAGAGGTCATAAATTCAAAATTAAAGTTAACCACAGCAGAACAAGGTTAAGGCAAACTTTCTTCACCAACAGGGTAGTAGAACACTGGAACCAGCTGCCAGAAACAATGGTAGGTTGCAGCACATTGAACGTCTTTAAAAGCAGCATAGACAATCATTATAAGAATAGAGGGCTTGCTTTTCAGTATTACAGGGAGGGCTGATTGACACATTTGGTGGGCAACTGGTTCAGTGTACAGAGTGCAACCAAGAAGGGCCATTGTGGCTCATAGTTGCACTAATCTTGTATGTCTTTATATCTTTACAAGAGATGAGGGATTATGCAAACAGAAAGGTATTTTGTCTTAAAAGGTGTTTTGGGAATTTTGGGAATTTTTTTCTCGGAAAATGACGTTCATGAACGTGATTCTGAAGGTGGGACCATTCGTTTTATCCGGAAGTGTTTATTTCTCGGCTTATCATAGCGATAACTCACATAATACGCAATTTATGCCACACCGCTGCTATTTGTGCCATAATTTATCCATCCCTCACCTGGCGCTTCTCGGACGTGACTAAAGGAAAACACTGCACGTACTTGATTCAACACTAATTCATGTCGAAAATGCTTAATTTCCGCCTCTGCCACACAGATGACACACCACTATCATTCAGCAAGGACGCCGAAATAAACTGCACGGTTCGGAGCCGTCACGGATGGGTGACGTCACGATAAACATTACGCTTGTGTTTTTAGATTAAAATATATAAGTTTATATTAGTTTAGATGAGAGTAGATTGTATTATGTTAGGCTAGGTTAGGTTACGTTAGGTTATATTTTCCTATTTAATTATTAATATAGGTTTACCCTCATCGAACCTCCACCGGATGAGCAAAATCTAATCCGGCCGGTGGGCGGTTGAGGAAGCGCAAACTCGGAATACGACAAACTTGCCGCAACAGTGGCGTTCAGAATGAACTAGTTTTTTTAACTTGACTTAGGCCATGAACAGTCACTAGGTTGTATAAGTCGCCCTTTCTTTATTTTATAACTATTTTTGGGGAAGAAATCCAACAGACATGGGATATGTGATGGATATGAGCAGTCACACGGGTTTGTCACCAACTACACAACTTTGCCTCCAGTGCACTTCGGGAGCATTCAATGTCCAAGTGGAAATTGGAGATGGGCGTTTGAAATTTAATGGGAAATTGTAGGTTCAGACATGCTTGCCAACTTAATGCCTTTGAGGGGCCATGCTTACTGGTATACACCCATGCTTTTCTTTGCATGTATGCATCAGTGGCTGATGGAGGAGCTCCGTGTGCCCTCCACATGAGAAGGTGGTTTCCCTCTGACATACGGGCTTTGAATAATTATTTCGGGGGACATGTGAAGGCAATGGCCAAGCAAAAATGGATTGGAGCTCACACTCCATCGAGCCGAATGCTAGCAGTTAAAATTATTTGTGGAGTGAAAACCAACATTAGTTGGCACTTGCCCACTCAAAAATGTATCAAGCAACACCCCTGTTCAAACGGGTAGCCCATCAAGTGCACCGTACTACTCGAATGCCCCTCGCTAAACGGTCTTTCGTCCAAAGGTGCCCCCTCAAAGCAAAAGACGCTCATCCAGAATGCTCCAGTGAAGTCCGCTTAGTTAGTTATTAGGGCTTTAGGGCGCATCGACTACATTGGTCATGTAGCGCCCATAAAAGTCCCCTTTCCTCGCTTAATGAATAGTGTACTGAACGAGAGCGTCGAGGGACTAACGCAACAGTGCCCTTCTGAAGAAATGATTCCTCTCCAGACGAGTACCTGCCTAACCAGCATTTGAAAATGTCTGGATCTCCGCCCCTAAAATAAATGATTTTGGAGCTCCGGAAGCAGCACAAGCCATCGCCACCCACTGTGCGTCAGCTTCCTGGTCGGAGTCGGAATAAAAAAACAGCTTGCAGCGTGTGTTATTCATCTTCCAATAGCTCATGCGCAATGGAATTAATCGGGCTTTCACAACAGCAAATAAGTAGATCAATCAATAAAAAATGTCGGCACTGCTACGCACAAGATCGGAGCAAGCGACCGAGAATGCCACCGATCTGCACATATGCACCAAACAACATTACAACCATATCACTGTCAATAGCTGATTAAAGGACAAAACTCTACCGGTCGTTTCGGCGACTCGACCTGGAAGAGCTATTCTGGCAAAAGCTTAACATATTCCGGATGAGGTCGCCGGAACAGACCCAAAGAGTGTCTAGCGCTTCGTAAGCTAACATTTTTGATTGAGGAAAGCTCACATGTATGTGCTTACCTACCACAAATCATTGCACAAATTAACTGTCAATACTCAAGAAAAGCGTTCAACTCTTTCACAGGTTTCACAGCCACCAATACATACGTGGTGAATGGGACACTGGCAGACGCGACGTGGCCAACAATTCGCCCGGCTCTCGATGCCTCTGTCCCGCCGGCGACACAAGTGGGATTCCAAAAACTCGAAGAAGGGCCGTGAGTTTCGGGATCAGCTAGGGTGCCTTCCTGGTTTGCATGTGTCTTGCGCCGTAAAAAATATATTTTGATTTGTAAGTAAAACATTCTGGGGTGCGACGCTTTATAGAGGTTCCGGGCCTCGAAGCGCAATATTTTTGCTTTATTGCCATGATTTCACATTCTTTAATATACTTCAGTCGTGCGCGATCGCATGAAGTGTCCTGTCTTTCACCGCTGTCGATACGAAACAGATTGTCAGAAGTGCAACTTAACCAGAACGTTCATGGGAGGTACTGCACCTGCTGCACACCAGGCGGTTAAGGCAATATCGGGTGGTGTATCTGAACCTCTGGGACTCGAGGCAACGCATAGTACTCTGCAGAAATTATCGTACATCGAACCCTACGTAGCCCAATTTATCCCCAGAAGTAAAGTTTCTGTTGGAAGTCAGGATACCGTCTCTTTTGTCGTTATCGATTCTGTGTCTTTCTACTTTCATTTTCCTCGCGCCAATCACATCGAAGTGTGAAAGCCCATGCAAAATTTCGGCCTCGAAAGTTACAACAATTTATAATCCCCGGGGGGGGGGTATTTTCCTTTGAGATTCAACGGACATTTCGATTCCTTCATTCCCCTTTCCCGGTCATTCCGCACACCAAATACAAAAGCAGACGATGCAAACGCCACACCTGCCTGTTCTGCTTCCGCAAATTTTGAGTCAACAAGTCGCTTGGCCCATAAAGGCCCGGCGGCTCCGCCCGCCCCTCCGGGATATCGGGGCCACATAGGCTTGTTGGTAACTCGCCACAACTAGCATCGTGCAACGGTCGACCTCTGCCTCCAGGAATCTGTCAACCACGGGAGATGGATCGAGGGGGCGCGATTACCCCAATAGAACTGAACGGACGGATAGACAAGGGGAACTGTCCTACCTGCTCGTGATAGGGCAGTACTTGTTGCACGGTTGGATGGTCATACCAAGGGACGACGGCACGGGATGCATACCCTGAAGGGAAGAGAGGGATGAACGATGGAGACTGCGTGAGACCCCGTGAACACCTCCACGCTTCCACGTCCCCTTTCGGAGCGCATGCGGTGACCCGAGGGAGCGCAACTTCGGTAGCGAACCGAGCAACGAGGCTGACCCCACTGAGGGGGTGGGTGGACGATGAGACACTTCCGTCTGTGAATACTAATCTTCAAACATCTGCAAGGTAGCCACACCAAAGAATCTTCTCAGACCATGGCTTGTATTGTGCATGACATACAATCACCGCTGAAACACATTCCGTACAACACCCATTAGGAAATGTCTGTGCCACGGAGGCTCTCGACTTGCACGTGAACAGTTCCTGCCACGGGCCACCACAATGGCATCGTTTGACACAGTACGGACGATGCAATGCCATGCTGCAGGTCCTTCAAGCATCACCCACTTCCACCAAGTACCCCGCCAGTGTGGGCAAACTCCCGCCACAGGGGACCACGCGCTGCAAGGCCGACGCGTACGCGGATGGCGTGTCCCAACTTCCGCACTGCGATAATCCGCAGTGGGGGTTAGTGGTTTTACGACACGTCGACCGTCGGGGATGAATAGCCTAGGGGCAAGTTGCTCGTCTCACAATCGAAAGGCTGTGGGTTCGAGTCTCGCCTGTCGCTACTCTTCGCCCGCGACCAATCGGCGTGAGTGATTGGCGACGCTACATGACTCAACGACTGATGAATCGTGAAACCAATGACCAGCCAATACGTCGACCGTTGTCATGTGGCGTCGCCAACCTCTCACGCCGATTGGTCGCGGGCGAAGAGTAGCGACAGGTGAGGTTCGAACCCACAACCGCTCGATTGTGAGACGGGCAACTTACCCCTGGACTGCTCGTCCCTGGGTCCAGCTACAGCTATGCGATGACGATCATCCGCGTCCCCGTGCTGATGCCGCCATCCCGTATAGCTCGGGATGGCGGATTAGATTAGATGGCATACAGAGCTATACGGCGGCATCCGTATAGCTCTGTATGCCATCTAAGTCACGGCAGACGCAACAGCACTACGGTTGGTCGTCAGCGTAAGTCGGCGAAATGTCGTGCTAGGGGAGACTTGCGAATGAAACGCTCAGCACGCGGGTCACAACCGACCGGCCAGTCGTCCTTATGCCGGTCCTTATGCCGGTCACTGTGCCGTGCTAGGCCGGGTCTATACGGAAAACATCGTCCACGGGTGTCACATTGTCGTGATCTTTCACGAGCGTTGCAGCGGCGGTGTCTGCAGATCTCCTGCAGGTCGCTTTGCATCAAACCGTCCTGTCACAGATCTCACACGTGGTGGTGGTGGATTCGAGTTTAAGGGAGCGTCGACATCTAGGGTCATTTTGCGCCCCAGATCTCACACGTGTATCATGTCGTACCCGCGTGCGTGTGATGGTGTGGGTACAGGTTCGCACTCTGCCCAAATATCTTAGCAGAGACGTCACACTAGTACGGGCTTCAGCTCGCGTGTGTGCGGTGGTGTGACACCAGTCTAGATCTGCTTATGAACGTTCGATTACAGGCATCGCATCCGTATGGTTTTTCACCCGTGTGGATGCGGCAGTGTACGTTCAGGGACGCCTTCCTCGTAAACCTCTTGTCACAGTTGTTACATTGGTAGTAGGGTCTTTCCCCCGTGTGGCTGTGACGGTGAGCGTTCAGGCTCGATTTGCAGGCAAATCTCTTGTCACAGGTGTCGCACCGGAATCGCCTTTCGCCTGTGTGGGTGTAACGGTGAGAAGCCAGGCCCGATTTGGAAGCAAATCTCTTGTCACAGGTGTCACAATGGTGTGGTCTTTCACCGGTGTGGCAGTTACCGTGGTACCTCAGGGCCGTCATGCAACTAAACCTCTTGTCACAGATGTCACATTGATGTCGTTTCTCACCCGTGTGGCTGCGGTAGTGTTCTTGCATGACTCCCTTGAAAGCAAAACACTTATGACAGAGGTCGCATTGGTACGGTTTTTCACCCGTGTGGGCAAGCTGGTGATCTTTCAGGTTCGATTTCCACGTATACCGGTTGCCGCAGACGTCGCATTCGAACGGTTTTTCATTCGTGTGGATGCGGCGGTGACGATCCAGGGACGATTTGATCCTGAACTTCTTGTCACAGCTGTCACACTGGTGTGGTTTGTCACCGTTGTGGTTACGGCGATGCCTTGTCAGGAGCAACCTGGACACATACCTCCGATGGCAGACGTCGCATTGATACGGTCTTTCACCCGTATGGCTCTGACCGTGTTCTTTCAGGCTCCGTTCGCAGGCGAACCTCTTGTCGCAGTTGTCACATTGGTACGGTCTTTCACTCGCGTGGACGCGGCGGTGTCGTAGCAGGTACGGCTTGGTCGTAAACCTCTTGTCACAGTTGTCACACTGGAACAGTCTTTCGTCCGCGTGGGTGCGCCTGTGTCGTTGCAGGGTCAATTTGGTCGCCAACATCTTCTCACAGATGTCACACTGGTGGGGTTTTTGACCCGGGTGGATGGGGCGGTGTACTTCCAGGTCAGCGTTGGTCGTAAGCTTCTGACCACGTGGGTCGCGCTGGTGTGATTTCTCATCCGTTTGCACGCACCGGTGTGCCCGGAGGGTCGCGTTGCGCGCAAACCTCTTGCGACAGGTGACGCACTGGTGTTGTCTTTCGGTCGTCTGGACACCGGGGTGTCTTTGCGGATCTCCCGTCTGCAGGCTTCCATTTGACGCGGACTTCTCCGATTGTCCTGGAGCCGGGCCGGAGCCTTTCCACGAACAGTCTGGGAACAGAGCAAAATACTGTGGTCGTCTCAGGGTAGAATTGTCTTCCCAGCGGTGTGTGGCCATCCCAAGATGTATATTTAACCTTTGGTCAAACTTCGTCATATGGTTCATCTATTTATCACAGGCGAACATAAAGGGGAAGGGAAATGGGGATACGTGTCCAACCGAAATGTGGCGCTGCTCAGTTTTCGAAAGCTGGGGAAGTCTCCAGTGCACATTTGGAACCCCATCCCATGCGTATTTCAATATAAGAATACATACCTCTAATCATGCTGAACTTGCAGGGCTGTTCAGCCAACTCTGCACTTGTTAAGTTGTGTGCTCATGTTTCAAGACAAACATAGATATAGGTATGGTTTTTAATTAGATATTTGGGTTTTAGGGCGCATCGCCCAAAATATGTGATCCTATAGCGCTCCTAACGTTCACTTAGCATGCCAGTGACATATAGAATGTTGCTGAGGTGAGCATGTGGCTGAAATCCTATCGCTCTCATGTATCTGAATATATTACGGGAATGAATCATGTCCAAGTCACCTGCTAGCACGTCGCGATATGCGAGATGTCGGGTCCTATTTCCATAGAACCTTCGTCCCGCCGAAAAGTACTGGCACGAATAAAGCAAAAGCCGTACCCTGAGAGCTACCAGACAGCTGTGGCACTTGAGTCTATCTTTCCTGCAGGGATGGTATTCGTCGGTAGCGATTATGGGCGGTTCGCATTCTAGTGTCACCCCGTCCCTCCTGGATCTGAGATAGCATGATGAATAGTTTCCAATGTGTCAATTTATTGAACGCAACTTATTCTTGGACTGTGCATTCCAACTCCTCTGTCACTTACAGTGTCATGAAATTACTTCACCATCAACCGTGTGGTTGAAGGAAGAAGTTGCTTGGGAATAGTGAAGGATTGGAAGAAAATAAAGGATTGTCACTTAAGGATTAAAAAGCAGAATGCCTTTCACATCAGTCACATGCATTTTACATTATTTAGCAGTCATGTGCATGATGACTGCCCATACATCATATGGCAAAATGGCAAAAACCTAAGATGAGGATGAAATAGCACAACTCTATTACTGTGTATTTCCAGGCCAAACGGTGAATTATTTTACACTGGTTACTAAGCATTGATGTACAATGATATTCCAGAGATGTGGTTCCTGGCTGAAAGCCGGAGAAGATGTACTGTGCGTTTTTGGGCTTTCCATTTAGCTGCGGAATCGGCTCCCTTTCCCGTACATTCCGACATGTCTCGTTACCCAGCACAAAGGAACGTTCTCTCCATCTCGTTCCAAATTAGTGAAACGTATTAGAATGTCAATCAGTAGTGCACGTACGGTACAAAGCGGTATGTATGTGAAGAGATTCAGTCAGCACGAAATATGGAATATCTTACGATACTTCGATGAAGGAAAGTGCTTTAATTTTTGCGATGAGCGTACGCGTATGCACTGAAGCATACTGAAGCCTCGGAAAGATCTAGCAACGGAAAAAGACACGAAAGCACACCCTGCTCCTATTGGTCCCATCGATGTATATTCATGTACACCCTTGTTGGTCGGTTGGTTGTTGGTTTTACGGTACTTCGACCGTTAAATCATGTAGCGTCGTCAATCTCTCAAGCCGATTGGTCGCGGGCGAAGAGAAGCGACAGGTGAGACTCAAACCCACAACTTTTCGGTTGTGAGAGGAGCAACTTACCCCTAGACTACTCGTCCCCTGTGTATGCCCTTATGATGCATCTAAGTGCTCCAGATTTTCCATATGGATCAGCTCAGATACATCATCCTTACGCATCGCCTCGAGCGATACGTCAAATACAGGGGAGAGCAAATTCCAAGGCTGTACGCCCAATGCCTGAATACGCGTCACTCGGCGCACTCGCATACCACTCTCTGCAGGGAGCACGAATTATAACAGCACGGCAAAACTGTCGCATTTCGGCAAATGCGCGAAACTGTGGTAAAGTATGGCGCGAGAACACGACGTCGTAAGTGGGGTGGGTGTGGGGAACGGCTGTGATCGGTGATCTGGATGTGCATCGTACCCGTCTAGCAATCGAAAGGTTGTGGGTTCGGGTCTCACATGCCACTACTCTTCGCCCGCGACCAATCGGCGTGATCCAAAGTTCAAAACCAATAACAACCATGTGCATCGTAGGCCCAGTCAGTTGACGTCTGAACGCCATGGGAAGTTAGTCCGACTCTACCAGCAGGCTGGCGATCTTGATTGATTGATTACTTGGGTTTAAGGACGCGCCGACTACTAGGTCATTTAGCGCCCATAGGCTGGCAATTGGCGGAGTTCTAAACGCTGCGGTAACGAACCGCAGAGCCGCTTGCTGCATCTGGTCAAGGGCACGATTATTACTCTTGCAGGCACTATCATACACATAGCATGCGCAGTGCAGCCTAGACCGAATGATTGGTTGGTTATTGGAGTTTAGGGGCGCATCGACTACATCGGTCATGCAGCGCCCGTAACATCGTCAGTGAAACAGTGAAATGGAAGCAACATCGTCAATCAGACAGAGAAAAGTAAGCAACATCAGTGAAACAGAGAAATGGGAGTAACATCATCAGTGAAACAGTGAAATTCACGATACATCATCAGTGAAAGTGAGACGGAAGAAACATCACTAAAGCAGTGAGGCAGCAAGAGCAAGCCTAGACCGAATGAGTGGCCGACATAGCATCATTAAGACCTTTGGACCAAAACTATAAAAACGTTCGTGATATACACTTGAACAAGTTTAGTGACGAAAAACGCGTTCATCTCTTTGGTATTAGTCGAATTGTATATGATGGTTGGCTCACGGTGTTTTGAAATGTCAAACGACTATCGAAATGCACTTCGTGGAACTTCGCGACTGTGGGAACAGGGATAGACGTGCCATGGAACTCCGTGTTCAGTCATTGAGAGCACCGCCTGCGGCATTGAGTGTCTCGGGTCCCTTCAGCACGCGCGTTGGAAGGGGTCGGAATAGAGAACCGCCAATCACCACGTTTTTCTACGATATCTCGGAAACGGGCTGCGACCAGCCAATGAAATCCTCTCACTTCGTTAAAAATTAACAAGAGCATCGCAAGTAAGATGAGGTTTGAAATTCGTTGGGTAATATAGAAACTACGTGAAAAGAAGACGTCACGCCATTCCGGAAAAGAAGTATGAGGTGGGATGCTCAGGGTCCCCCTACTCTTTAGCCCCGCGGGTGTTAAGAAACCAAAGGCAGTACCTTGCACAGCATCTTGGGTAATCTTCGAAGATCCGCTTCCATCCGCAAATTGTATCACTTCTTCTTTAACTTCGAAGTGACGCGAATCGTCTGGAAGCAAGGCGCCTGGTTCAGGTCAATGTTGGAAATCGCAATCCATCAGGAACGTCGTAGACACGGAGATCGCATCACCCTCGAATATTAGTAGCCTGAACGCCAAGGCGGTGGTCAGCAAACAGGGCAACTAACCGCTTCTGCCTCATCATAAGCAATTAATCCGCATGTGGTAGAAATGAAAGTTTTAAAAAGCTCATACCCATAGCAACACCGCAACACCGAATCAAAGTGACAGCATTAAACTTGCGTTTACCATGAGTCATTATGACAGCATTTCCACCGAAAGGGTGATGTATCATTTTCACAGTAGCATACCGCTAGAGGAAAACCGGCTCACAGCATTAACCATACCTCAATAAGTGAACGTCGCTCGCGTAGGCACCTATTTGAAAGGCAGCCACTTACACATTTATCCGCCGCCGCAATTAAGCACTAACAAAATAAACATTGTGTGCAAGCATATGGGGGGAAAGAACTTTGGGACGTCAGGGACAAAGTCAAAGTCAAAGTCCAATAGACAAAGTCAGGTGTAACCAGTGGTTGTACCTTCCTCAGAAGTTGGACCGATGCCTAAACACGAATTCTCCACCGATGATGCCACCGCTTCTTATTTAATTTTCAATGGTTGGCTGGCTATTTTGGTTAGAGAGAAACCGGCTCACAGCATTAACCATATCTCAATAAGTGAACGTCGCTCGCGTAGGCACCTATTTGGAAGGCAGCCACTTACAAATTTATCCGCCGCCGCAATTAAGCACTAACAAAATAAACATTGTGTGCAAGCATATGGGGAACAATGGGGGGAAAGCACTTTGGGACGACCAATAGACAAAGTCAGGAGTAATCAGAGGCTGTACCTTCCTCAGAAGTTGGACCGATGCCTAAACACGAATTCTCCACCGATGATGCCACCGCTTCTTATTTAATTTTCAATGGTTGGCTGGCTATTTTGGCTTAGGGGCGCGTTGAATGTGTTGGTCATACAGCGCCCAATGTTTAGCTGTCAAGTTGGGGAACTGGCGTCACAGCATTGGGGGCTTAGGGGCGCATCGACTGCAGTGGTCAGGCGTCACAGCATTAACTACACTCCAGTAAGTGCGTGTCGTCCACGTAGATACCTGATGTGAAAGCAACCCCTTGCAGATTTACCCCTCACCGTCACACAACACGAACACAATAAACATGGTGTTCAAGCGTACGGAGAGCCAGGACGGAAAAGCACTTTGTGGCAAAGTCGGTGCTAATCAGAGAACGTACCTTGCGGAGAAGTTGGGACGGTGCCTGAATCAGAATTCTCCGCTGATAACGCCACCGATTCTTGTTTAACTTTCAAGTCGGGAGAATCGTCTGCAAACAAGGCGACTGGTTGGTTGGTTGGTTATTGGTTTTGCGACACATCGACCGTTGAGTCATGCAGCGTCGCAAATCTTTCACGCCGATTGGTCGCGGGCGAAGAGTAGCGACAGGTGAGACTCGAACCCACAACCTTTCGATTGTGAGACGAGCAACTTACCCCGAGACTACTCGTCCCCTAACAAGGCGACTGGTTTACGTTCGCATCAACAATGCATCAGCAATGTGAAACGAAAATGTTACCTTCTCTTGCAGAACAGTATGGGAAGGGATTGCTGAAACGTACCGTAAATGGGTTTGAGAAAATCAAAAGAATTAATCCGCAAGTACTAGACATGAAGGCCTCATCAACTCCATTCCCACAGAAACACCGGATGAATGAATCAAAGAGACAGCATGAAACCTGTGCTTACCATGGGGTACTTTGACAGCTCCATAGGTGTGATGTATCGTTTGCATACTATCATACCGCTAAGGAAGAGTCAGCAACCTATTAAGTGCACGTCATCCGCGTAGGTGCCTACGAGAAGGGCAACCTCTCACAAATTTACCCTCGCCGCGATACAGCACGAGTGCAATAAACCTGGTGTTTAATCACATGGCGAATAAAAGCACGGAAGATCTGCGTGACAACAAACAAACTACGTCAGTAGTAAACAGAGCATACCTTCCGCAAAACTTCGGTCGATGTCGGAACACGAATTCTTCTCCGAAAATGCTGCCAGCTCTTGTTTAACTTTCAAGTCGGGTGGATCATCTGAAAAAGGCCGCCGGTTTAGCGTCAAGCCGGCATCACCAATAGGTGATACGAAGGTGATGCGAAAATGCCGACATAGCCTGCAGAACGACATGTGGAGACGCTGCTGAATCGAAAACCTTGACGGGATTTGAGAGGACCCAGCGTGAACTCTGATCTACGCCACCAGTGGGTCTCGTCGTCACTACCATGGGCGTTGGCTGTTAGTTATTAAATATTAGGGGTTTAGGGCGCATCAACTGCAGTGGTTATACAGCGCCCATAACTCTACTATTTAAACTGTGTCAATCCTAAGTAACCGCACCGTGCGAGCTTCCTCACGTACAAGGGAATAGACAGGAGAATATATAGAATTGAAGTTTATTTCCAAAAGGAGGTGGAACAGTTTACCAGAATTGATTGCGATCGATTCATCCCCAAGAACGTCACGAATTGATAGTGCCTGCGATCGACCAAAGTAGTGCCTGTAGACATCAGAAAGCCGAGGGCATGAGGTTAAGATATGACGCACTGAAAGACGTAACTGGCAACTGGGGCACATGGGCATCTCATCACCACAAAGAATATATCTGTGCGTTGCGTACGTATGGCCAATGCGTAAGCGGCAGTGTCACCTCGTCTCGCCTGGTCCTACGCGAGCACGAGGACCACTGAACCCTAGAAACAACACAAGCAACCTAACCCATTTCCTTGCTTTATGAGTGCAAGTTTTGTTTAAATCTTCTCTGTGAGCACCTTGAAGCACAATATTACTGGGAAAAAAACTATATAATGCTCCATGTTAATGGAACTTATTAGGGAATGCCCTGTCCACAGTATGTAGCAGAAAACATGTGCTTCATTTGCATTGATGATGATCTGAAGTATGTGGGGATGAAACTCTACTTATGATTTTAAAATAATATGGCCGATGCTAGGCTTAATTATCCTAAGCTTGTTCTCACCGACCGCGTCCCAAACCACCTGCCACTCACGAAAAACATAATTGTTAATGACTGGATATATACCTCTAGTAGGAATGGCCATATATCGTGTACATGGTTTCAGTGCTGCTCGCTTTGCAGCCGCGTCAGCGACCTCATTCCCGATGGGCGTTGGCTGAAGTCCAGTCAGCACAGTCGCAGAAAGTCGCCGCATTATCGCCACCCGGACGAGCAAAGCACCAACTCGAGGCGGAGCGACGGCTTTGCTATAGAAACCCAGTGTTGCGTGAGACGAAATGTACGACCCTCAATATACCAGGAGGTGCTGAGTTTACATCAAAAGTAGCGTTAGGGATTATGCTATATAGCATAATATAATATACCAAAATTAGCGTTAGGGATTATGCCATATAGCATAATCCCTAACGCTACTTTTGATGTAAACCCAGCACCTCCTGGTATATTGAGGGTCGTACATTTCGTCTCACGCAATGTCTAAAACCCAGGAGCACTTAAGGGCCATTCTTCGTTGCATGAAACCCAGTGTTGGTTGGTTATTGGTTTTAAGATACATCGACCGTTGAGTCATGGAGCGTCGCCAATCTCTCACGCCCACTGGTCGCGGGCGAAAAGCAGGTGTTAACCCGCCCTGATCGGGAGGGCTGTTATTGCGTCATTATCCCCCAAGTTTTCTCCGCGGGAACCGACAAAGGGAGAAGAACTTCACCATACCTTAGTTCCTCATTTTTTAGAGCAAAACGTTTCACTTCACGTCATGTAAGGACATTGGCCTATCTCAGGATAAAGAGTATCACCTAAAAACATGATCCAAGATCGTTAACTGAAACACATCAAGAGATATCGAAATGAAACTTGGTACCAGAGGGAAATTGGACAATGCCTCTAGCAACTACATCTCGGATATTTAATTGAGGTGAGGTTAGTGACCTGAAGGCAGTTTTTATTTGGGGGAAAAAAAAAAAAATATATTAAAAAAATTTTTTTTTAATTTTTTTTTTTTTTTTTCCAAAAAAAAAAAAAAAAAAAAAGAAACAATTTTATTTATTAAATTTGCTAAATTTTTTAAGGCACCACGAATTTTAGTCGATTTTGGGCAAATCTCAAATAAAAATAATGTTGTGCAATTATCATGATTATCTCGGTATGCATCCAGTCGCATCAGTAGCTACGCATAAAATATTGGTCTGAGGTCAAGACACTAATTTACTCAAGATTGGGTGAGCCGATTGAGATAATGTCACTATATCATTTATTTCTAGCTTCCAGATCCAAAATTACGCTAAATTTACATTTCCCGACCGAAATTCCATTATGCAAATAGAAAATGTTCCTGAAACATTGAACATTTGTGAAGTACAGTCAGTTTGAGTTTTAAAATCATCTAAAAAATAAACCGGGATATTTTGGCTTCTTCAACTACATAGCTCTTCTACTCGAAAATCACCGGTACCAACGTAAAGAAATGAGCAATCTTCTGCACTTACGAACAAGTAAAAATTTCAGCTTCATTTTTTAAGATCTAAAAGTTGCCAGTTATGGTAGGCAATGAATGGCTGGACATTTCGGGGGGAGGGGGGTGGAAGTGTTCCAGATCCTCTGGTGTTTTACCTTGCTAATTTCGGCTACAGAATAGTTACCAGTTTATTGTAGCTTAGAAATGTATTCAATAATATATCCCACTTCAATGCCATCACAATCAGAATGGGGAGGAATGCTGTCACAATGTATAAAATGTTGAGAAAAAATATGATAAATCAGTGCAAGTATCAAAATTTGGAGAACAATGTCAAAAAGGTTACAGATGGTCAAAAATAAAACAAATTACAACAAATACAAGGTGATGTGATATTATTGTCCAACTATTATTGATCTCATTGTGTGATATTATCGTGATGTGACATGATGGTGAAAAGCCATAAAAGATCCATCTGAGTCGGGTAGCTCAGGCATTAGAAGGGGATCTTTAAGGACCCCATGTCGAAGGCAGGTGAGATGCGATGGAATATCCTGCACAAAAATAATCTGCAGCATTGGATAGTGACCTTCAATTCCGATATGTGACGCACTCCTGTGTGTCAGAATAAGTCTTCTTTTGCTTGTCTGACATTTTTTACCACAGCCAAACCAGTGCAGGAATTCCATGCCGTGAACCACCTTCACATGGTGGCATATGATCTTACCTGGAAGTATATACACTGGCGTGCTCGAAGCTCCGATGGTGCTTTCCATCACACAGCTAGGGCTTTCTCAGTTCACGGAGCCTGGAAATAAAACCAAGCAAGTAGCATAACATAGACTTCGGCAGGATCACTTGCAATGCAGCAGACATATTTTGAACATGCTTCAGCTGTGCAGGAAAGGAAACCGAGCACTTTGAACCGGTTAGGTGGAACGGCGGCAGAAATATATACGTAATGAAGAACCGAAGCAAGAGCGCAACGAAATAATTTGACAAAATATGGGCAAAATATATGAAATTCATAATTAAAAGTGAAATTTATAGAACAAAATCTTGAAAATGTGCAGTAGCCATGGCATACTTCATGATATCAACGTGACAATAATATCGGACGTTCTAACTCGAAAAGTGTGCTGTTCACAACAGTCCAGGTCAAATGTACTTAGTTTCTAGAGGAAGACACTCGTTACTGTGCAAGCTGATTCTTACTTGATCGCCAGCACGTTCATGATGATGGATATATGTATATCATTCAGAGCATTGTAGTCATAAAATCTCCACTGAATTTCACTGGTTCAATACGAAGGATACCTTCGAAACATATATTCCAAGGACAACATGAGAAGAGCTTCAATATAGCAAAAGTACGTGGCCCATGTGATCAAAAGTCATACTATTTTCAGGAGCGCGGGTGAAGTAATGCGAGGACAGGTTTTCCTCCAAAAATTGCATTAATGCTTGTTTGACTATGAACTCAGGTGGATTATCTGCAGACATCTATGCCAACTATTGATATCTATGACATCTATTGACATCTATTGGTACAGTCATGGAGGAAAATGTGATGCATGAACGACCTGACAGGAAGTTTACATTGACCTCATTTACACCACATAATTTCAGAAAATAATCAACATCACAGCATTAGCCACCATCTAACTGTATTTTACAGCCTGTTACCCGAGGTTAATGGCATTCTATTCTATCTCAACCAATACATATTTCCTGGTAATGTTTCTTGGTAATGTTAATGGCACTCCATTCTATCTCAACCAAAGTTAAGGCAAAGTGCAGAAGAACACAAGGCACACATCTCATCTCTATGACAATCAGCAAATCTCCTCGACAAGTACAAGGACAAAGGCATAACAAGACAATTTGGAAAGTCCAGCATAAGCTGCCCTGGTCAACTGTTGCAACAGGTCTGCTGCAGATAGAAGGTGAGATATGCACTGGGATAAAACAGAATATACACTGCACTGACCGACGCCATCCACATGCTCATACACTCTGAACATAACATAAAACTTCATCAGAAATTCTCACTACTGTTTTGCTATGGTAACAAAGTGGTCAGCACAAGCATTTTGTTGTATAACAATTTATTTCCATCAGGAATTTACCAGAAAAGCTCATGAACATGCATTAATTATCTGAATAGCAGCCAGCTAGCTCTTTGGCACAAACATATTTCACACACACCAGTGGCAGCCGAAAACCTGGCAGCACAAGCATATGCCAGAAGCATCCTGTAACACATACCAAATATAACAGTATTCCATAGTCTCAAAGCATCAAGTGTGAGACCACTTGAGGACAGTGCCTAACTGAAATTAGTCCATAATTTTTATTCAGAGTTTGACATGGAGTTAATGCACTATCAATGGCTGTCCCAGTAGCATGTTCCTGACATCATCAGGCCTGCTGACATCTGAGCCCAACTTGATACTAAATGTGTGGATGTGCAACAGCTTCAACCCTACCTTGACAGGACACTGAGACCATTGCAGGACAGTACTCTTGCCATTTAAGCTCATGGGGCAGCTTTTCAGTTGGCATAAAACTAAAAGGTAAGTGGCTTCGACTTAGATATCATAGCATCAGACATCGTGCTAAAAAGAAAAACCAACACCACCATGCTCTAGCTGATACCATTGTATCTTAGGGCAGTCATGAAACAAGCTCTTCATATATTTTACATCCATGAAGCAAACAAAATGGGTAGGCTTGGCTCAGCTAGGTTAGGTGGGGGATGCGTTTAGCTGTGAAAATTGGAATATTTGTATCTTAAACACATAATTAGTGTTCTTTTAAAACAGGTTATAGTAGGTTCAGATACCCTATGTTAGGTTATTGTTTTGAATACAAGTTTGGAACATAATTATTTCCAACTGCAAAATTTTTGGTCTGAACAATGTTTTTAAAATCCTATCTGGGTTAAACTGAGAAGCTTTTTCTTTTTCATGTCATGTTCCCTCCGTTGGTTATTGGTTTTACGACACATCGACCATTGAGTCATGTAGCGTCGCCAATCTCTCATGCGGATTGGTAGCGGGCGAAGAGTAGCGACAGGCGAGACTCGAATCCACAACCTTTCGATTGTGAGCCAGGAAGCTTACCCATAGACTACTCATCCCCAGTGTTATGTTCCCTCACTCACAGAAACATTTTCAGTGTTATTTTCCTTTCCAACTAAAAAGTAAGCATGTTGAGAGTAAATCAGTAGTTCAACGACCCCCGGCCGCTCCTTACCCTTTCGTAGATTTATGTCAGAACAAGGCAGCACCACAGTGCTACAGTGTGTACATGGAAATCGCAACAGCTGACCGTGAATATGCGAAACCGCCGAAAACTATTAGTGTTTCAATCAGCTGAAAATCGCGTTTTTAAGTTCGCACATTTCAACGGTCACAAACGCTTGAATTGTATGAGGGCGAGCCACACTCCCCGACAGAAACCCTCGGAAGCTTTGGACAAGACCCAGAATTAAGCCAAGTTCAAGGTACCGTCATCGAAATTTCATCATCAGTGCAAGCAACCTAAAAATCAGCACAAAAAAACAGAACTATCACCATGCCTACTAGCCGCCGAACAGCCACCAGCCGCAGACGCGCAAGAACACCACCATCAATCACTTCGCACCCCTCCACCCCCGTCAACCCCGCCCCCTAGGACAGCCGTCGCAGATGTCTGCGTGTCCGAAGGTCCGTGCCGACCCCGGCCAGCCGAGGTCGACCGCGGCCGGCGCTAAAGTAAACAGCGTCGAGCCGTCCACTGGCCTGGTCCGCCCCGTCGAATCGGTCCCGGTCGGACGCCGATGACGGCTGAGCAGGCGAGGATGCCGGGGTGGACAACAGGTGAAAATGAGACCAATGCAACGAGCAATAACATCAGCTCAAAGGAGTGCCGCTCCACGAACCACTCCTGGCACTGGAGAAGTCCCCAGACGTGTAGAGCGCCGCCCGGCTCCAAGCGGCACCGGGAAATCTTACAAGTTTGGGCATATAAACGCCAGGCCTTTAGCACCAAGACTGGACGAGGTGAACCTGCTATTGGACGGGCACCAACTGGACATTTCATGCGTCTCCGAGACCAGGCTACGGAAAGAAATCACAGGCAGGGTGCTGGTCTTTCCTGGATGCAGTGTCACCAGATGTGACCGCATAGCGCCGTCGGGATCCCGCGCCGCATTGCGAGGCGGTGGAGTCGCCGTACTAACCCGCGAACACTTCCGAGTCACGAGACTGGACAATGGCGGCGCCGACTCCGCAGTCGAGTCGCTCTAGCTCTCAGTGACGGGCGCCGGCCGGCGAACTGCGATCGTCGGCGCCATCTACCGGCCGCCCAGCGCCCTGTCACCAGAGGGTTGGGGCTCATAGGGCAGCAGCTCCAGGCAGCGGTCTCCACAAACAAGCCAGTTGTGGCATTGGGGGATCTAAATATCAATATGGATGCAGATAACTCCAACGCCCGCAGCTTGAAAAATATCTTGAACGACCTGAGCCTCAAACAGCTGGTGATGCAGCCAACTCACCTCCTCCCTACACCCACGCTACTGGACCTCACCATAACGAACATCACAGACCTCTCCACACCCGCAATTGTACTCCCGGATCCAATAGCAGATTACCAGCCCATTTTCATTAACGCCCAGATCCGCAGACAGCGCCCAACGCGCTCCGCCCCCGTCACCACCAGGCCGTGGAGACGCGTGGACTGGAATGCTCTCTGTCTGAGCCTACTGACCGCTGATTGGGGGCCACTCTACGAGGCTACCGACGTTGATGGGAAGCTGGCGGCCCTCATGATGGCATGGAACGCGGCCATAGATGAGCACTGCCCGCTCATCACCGTGACACAGCGTCATCCGCACTGTCCGTGGCTCAGAAATAACGCCGAGCTCACGTCAGCCATGGAGGAGCGCGACGCAGCGAGAAGAGAGTGGGAGACCTCCAGAACACCGGAAGCACGACAAACTTATCAACAGAGCCGAAACCGCCTGAAAAGTAAACTTATCCGAGCCCGCCGTGAGTTCCTGTGTGGTGGCCTGCTGACTGACCGACGGGAGTTTTTGGCGCCGTTTCAAAGAGTTTGCACTCCGACCGACAGAGGGACCCGCCGACAGTGTTGATGATGTGCTAGCCCCGGCTGACAAGTTCAATTCGCACTTCGCAGAGGTGGGCACGCATAGCGGCGGAGGTGGTGCGCGACGGTAGCCCCAAGTATGGTCCTCGACCGCCCAGAGTGTGCGCGTCGGCGCTGACGCTGCACCCTGCCACTCTACCTGAGCTCTCAAACGCGATAGGGCGAATGAGTTAAACCGGGGCAGTCGGAGTCGACGGAGTGCCTCTCTACGCAATCAAAAAGCGTTTCGCTGTCATCGGTCCACATCTGCTACACCTCATCAACTGTTCCATTACCACGCAGACCTTCCCCACTGCATGGAAAGTCGCCCGTGTCACACCAATCTTTAAGTCAGGCGATCACTCTGATCTTAACAATTTTAGACCAATCTCGATTCGGTCTGTACTCTCCAAAATCACTTTCTGGTGCGGAGCCGCCCAGTGCCGTCTGCACCGCTTGCAAAAATGCATCAACTTTGCCGCGCGACTAGTCACCGGTGTGCGCCGCAACGAGCATGTGTCCCCTGCACTTGTGTCATTAGGATGGCTGACGTTTGCAGAGATGGTTCGGGAGCATGATTGCATTCAGGTGCACAGAGCCATGTCCATTGGGCAATGCCCGGAAGCCATTCGTAGAATGTTTACCTGGCAGTCACAAGTATCACAGAGGGAGACCAGAGCTGGGTCAGTCGGTGAGCTTCAGCTCACAAGATGTCGATTCACGCAGACCCAGCGAGGTTTTTCATACCGCGCCGCGGTCGCTTGGAATAGGCTACCACCAGCTACCAGGCAAGCACAGAGTCGCTCTGCATTCGTAAGTGCTTTGGCGCAGTCGCTAGCTTTACTACAGCAGTGTAAGTCTTTATATGCTGTATGATCTTGAGATGTTTACGACACAGACTTCTCTACACGATGTGCTTACGCAATATTGTCTGGGTGCAGAACAGCCACCACATGGAAGTACCTCAATGCACGACTTTGACTTTGAGTAGTCACATCATGCTAACCATATTGACAAACATTTTGACCATAACCATAACATAACAAATCATAATGATAAATATTTTTTCATTCAATTTATCTTTTACAAAGGTCTTCAAAAGCACCTGTTAGGTTCGAAGACCTTGGGTTATATTTTCTATTTCACAAAGAAAAAAACTGGAAAATATATATCCTTCTGAAATTCAATAATGATTAAATATACTGGTTAAGAAGATATTCAAATTGCTTTGCATAATTATAATTTTATTTTTCAGATGTTTTCCTGAAAATGGAAATCAAGTGGTATTATTTGAGATCAAGGTAACACTTGATTCTTTGGAATTTGCATTTTTAATCAGTGTTGGAAAAACTGGAGTTTGTTGGTGTCATGCATACCAATACATTTTGTACTCCAGGATTGTGACTAGACTAAATGAGATATTTTGTACTCCAGAAGAGAAAACGAAGAACAACATTGCTTGGTTGAGTGCTACCACTAAAAGTCCATACCTGACAACAACTAGCAGTTTCCGCGACCCCAGCGCCCCGACCAGCCAACGTCACTACACATCCTTGAAAGGCAGTACAAAGCATACGGACAATGAGCCATCGGTGTTGCGCTAAAATTCATAAAGAACCTTACTAAAACCGGCTACGCACAACGTTGGCGCTTCATATGTGAAAAACGCTATATTAGTGTCAATAAAGTCAATAATTAATTCAATATTTATTAAATATTGGTTCAATATTTATCATTATTTTTTCTGATATATAACATACTTAGATTAATGAATATCTATTTCATATTACTCTTTGGAAACTTGCGCTGGAGCCTAGAGGTGTTCTATAGCCTTGCGCTGGAGTACTCGCCAAGGAGCACCAGAATTCTCTAGTTGGCAAATCTAGGGGTACTTGGTGTAATCGGAGTTTAAAGTTGATGCTTTTTTCGCCAGTAAATGCTTTAAATGCGCAATCGAAGGTCGTTTTGTGAAAGGGACAACTTTTTTAGACACAATGAGCCCGTTCAATGCAAGAAAATCACTTCAAATTTTCTCAAATCCGCCCCGGAGCAAGCAAGTTCTCCGAGGCGATTACACCAAGAAACCAATGTCATTTGTGCACTTTTGCATGACTGTCGCATATTTTTTTGTAAATGTGTGCGAAGATAAACAAGCGCCTTGAGATATAACCACATTTTGGGTTCATCGGTGTCAGTGAAGGGTCCGTAATACATGTTCCGAAATTTACTCCGACCCATTCCCTGTTCCCGCCCCATGAACAGTTGTACTTCTCGGGCTGAGTTAGCGAATCCGACCAGCTCTATCTAAGAAGAAAAATAAAACCGCCCGTGTGGCGGTTTTACAGGTAGCTCTAGATACTCCTAACTCGATCCTTGCTTCAACTAAACATTCCACACATGAACGAAGCAAGTGCATAAAGGAACTTTTAATATTCATAAGAATCGTTTTCAATTATTTTGTTTAGCTTTTCCATGCAAAATAACTGGTTCTTGGTGGTGAGAATAAAGCTATTTTAGACGGATTGTTTTAGTATAATTTTTATTCAACCATCATATATTCCAAAACATATATTCCAAAGTCCATCCATATCCAATAGTGTGCCAGGTGTGTTAAGCGCGGGTTCGTGGTGTCGGGTGTGCGTTTGTGACCTTCGTTGACATCGTTTAAGTATACTTTTGTTACCATTTTCTCTACCATTGCTCATGAAGTTGGCTTATAACTTCATCCTTCGCTAATAATTTAACCACAGCCAGTTTTGGGGTCTGAGGCAGAGCTGTGTATTATGCGTCAGTGGCGAATCGTACGCAGAAACTCGGAATGGCTCAAAGGTTGACCAGGCCATGAAATGCATTTTGGGGTGCTTGGGATTTTGGACAACAACGGAAGTTAGCAATAATTCAAATTAATCACGGGTGAACTCAGCTCATTAATTGTGGGACTAGTCCTTCAGAAGTGTGTGTTGGAAGATGATCCCAGTGTGTTGTGGTCCGCCCAAGATGAGTGAGTGCGATACATCCTGAGCTCGGCCAGGATAAATGTTATTGGTGCATTCACATCACATCATGCCTATTTATCATAAATATTTATTTGTGAACTTTGGGAATACATCACCCACCTACACTCAGGCAATATCTATACACTTTGCAGATATCACATGTATATTTTTTTTTAAAGTACTTTGGCTACTGAGGGCATTTCCTGCTAGGTTGCATTCCTTGGCACAATTGCACCTATTCATAACTTAGCTTGCTGACATGTTGCTGACTTAGCAGTTAGCTATATGCACATATATGTTTGTATGGTACACACAGCATGAAATGCTAACATTTATTTTTAATCCCATTAAAGCAATACTACCTGGTTATGGACAACTCATTTTTTTAGTGCAGCGAAGTTTTTTACCTGGCTTAGTTTGCCAAGATGTTTATGCAAACAAAAATGCTAACATTGGTTTTTAGTCCCACTAAAACAAGGTTAATTGTCAGCAAGTGCATAGCTATTTTTTGGAATCCAGCTGAAAAATTCGTACTCCAGCTAAAAAATTTGTACTGCACTACCAAGAAAAAAATATGGAAATCCTACACTGTTTTTAATAGTGTATTTTTACATCAAAAAGACATCATGACCACTCATTTTCTCTGCCAATGATTACTTTTCAGTTGACAAAGAAATACTCAGTCATAATCTTCACTACATACTACATATTTACACACTACACTACATACACACTACACTACAGACTACACACTACATACTTCACTACAGAGTAAAATTATAAGTACCTGGCATGTCACAGACATGATAAGGAAGTTCAATACACCATGCACTTGATTCAACCCTATTTCAAATAAGTGATGTTTCTGGTTTAGTTCCGTACTCATTTCCAACAAGAAATATTTGTGGCATTCACAGACTTGATAAAGACTGGAAATTCCTTGCTATGTTGGCTTTGTCATGAAAATTCATGGCAGCACTACATGGGTTAAAATCATGTTTTTTTTGTTAGGTGTGAGATGTCGAAACAAGCACAGTAGGATGTCGAAATTTGCCATGGAATTAGTGTCATTTAAAATTATTTTGATGCCTCAGACTCAAATTCGAGCTGATGGTGTAGGTTCCAAGGAGCAGGAAGTCCAGGATAGTCCAGGATACTTCTTGGGGAAGGATGGTGATTGAGTGTTCAGAAAGTGGTATATTCCTCCCTATTTCATGAAGAACTTATCACTGCAGCACTAGCAACTTTCATATGAATTTATTATGTTTGGGTGGAAGTTTGTTTGGGAAGATTATGGTTTTCTGGTTTGGTTACTTTAGGTTAGGTTATATTATTTTGTATATTATAGTACATAATCTTAATCTAGGTTAGGCCAGCTTAGGTTACTTCATTTCTTCTTGGATAGATCCATTCACATTTTTTTAAATTATTGATTGTATGAGCATTAAACACAAACGAGACAAACTCCACACAGCCATGCATATGAAAGTAAGCTTAGCTTTGCAATTCAGTTCAGCATCTCACATAATTATTAACCTTTCTTTTGAGGATAACCATGCATGTTTATAATTTCCTGACAAGTCATTCCCAGGGAAAATATATACTCCAATTGTTCCAAGGTCTGCCAGTATTTGATATTTTTAAAGGAATTTCATGGCCGAGAGATTCATAATTCCCTTCTCAAAGCATTGAAGCTTTATGAAGCAGTCTGAGCACCGTGCTGGCCTGTCCAACACCATTGTGGTACACAAGCCACAGCTTGGACGATCCAATTAAGGTATGTAAATGTTTGCATTAACTCACCAAGCATAGCTAATATAGCACATTTCATGTACACTTTGCCTATGTCACAAATTGCACCTCTAGCTGTTGACTTAAAAGTAATCATTTGCAGAAAAAATGAATGATGGCCTTGTCTTCACATGTAAAAAAATCAAAGAACCAAATATCTTCTTGATCACCAAATTTACCCATCATGCTACGCTAGGCCAGCACATATTGCATATGCTGCATTAGAATGATAAATTCCAAGTATTGATATGACACTTTAAAGCACAAATTTGTCGCCAGATGCAGCAAGCATGGCGTTCAATGGAAATATGGGTGCCTAGCGTTTAGTTATCTAACATTTTTGATTCAGGGAAGGCAACATGTATGTGCCTACTTACCCCAAATTATTATACAAACTAACAGGCAACACTCGGGAAAACTCACCACCCCTTCAAATTGAATGTTCACGATGGTGCCCCGTGTCGCACGTGAACAGAACAGGTTGGCACAAACTTGCTCTGACGTCATGGAAGAGGAAGATGTGGAAATTGTATTTGTTGTCCTAATTCTGTCTTCTTTTTGTTCATATTAGTTTATTATAGATTATGAGGAAGAGAGAAGAAACATGAAAGTGCCTATGCCCTTCCTATTTTCATATCATGTGGATGAAGGGATTGTTGACAGCGGAGATAGACAGGAGATGGCGGACAGGGGACGGAGGCAGGGGCATGGGACACTGCGGTCATGTGAAGAGGACAAGGGGAAATGTGCGCGGAGGCATAGACGATACGTCGTTGTCTGTAATAAAATCATCTCGTCTCTAATAAAACAAGTCATACTGTAATGCGTAATCAGACTTGTGCTCGATTCAATTTATTTTAGTCGACTCTTTTGACTCACAGATCTTGAGATCTGATTTGAATCGCAACTCAAACACTGACAGAAATTTGAATCGATTCAAATCCGACTCAGTTGTATCAGCCTCATGAACCATATGATTCAGTGTGCACTGCCCGCCCATGCTATTGGAATGACTGCCTCATTATTCGACTATTTTTTAAAGAAAGATGTGATTCAACTCACGACTTAAGATATATTGTGGGGAAGAGAATCGATTGAACTCGTGACTCATCCAAAAACGATTGATTCATGAGTCGATTTTCGATTCAACTCGGGTCGAGCATAAGTATGTGCGCAATGCATAGTGAAAGTACTATACTTGGATAAATTTGCACCTCTTCCAAGATCCATCGCTGTTTACCTTTGAGTGACGTCACCACCAACTGACTGGCAGTCAGCAGACGGTGACTCGAATGCATTGTTGATATAATGTGAGTGGTAGTTAACTTTTTTCGTGCCTGTGTTATTACCTATTTTCCAATTAAGCACTTGTTATATTGGTTTATGAGTATGTAGGTAATCCAACATCAGTAGGTCTCCGGTGATAGAATGTCAGTATATTTCCGATGATTGAATATCAGTGGGCTTTATGGATTCGAACATGGGGATAGGAGTAGGTTCCCGTCTTGCAATCGAAAGGTTGTGTGTTCAAGTCTTACCTGTCGCTACTCTTCGTCCGCGACAGATCAGCGTGGGAGGTTGGCGACGCTACGTGACCCAACGTTCGATGTGTCCCACAAACCAATAAGCAGCGATCCATCGATTCAAACATGTTTAAGTTTTCTTTTGTGCTTTAGGATGTTTTGGAGATTTTGTTGGGTTGTTTTTACTTGCATTATCCTTCATGTATTATTCCACACAAAACTGGGCACAAAATGACCCTGGATGGTGACACACCCATAAGCTCCAATTCACCACCCTTCCACACAATATCACTTACATGTACATTTCCAATATTTTATTCATAGTGGAGGAAGCTCCACTGTATGTATTTTCATGCATGTTTTTGTTGTCTTTAAATGTTTGAATGGTTTTCCTTGTTCATTGAAGTGCAAGGTAATCCAAACACTGTTAATTCCCTTATCTGCATCTTACCCATTTTAATTTCAGATTCCATGAAAAAGAAAGCTACCAAGCTTCTGGTGATGAAAAGCAGTGAAGCTTTGAGAACTGCAAAGTATATACTTCCAGGTAACATGTGCTGCATGAACTGTGAACCAAGAATCTAATGACTTGTTTAAGTGGTATATATTGTGTGAAGTTATTGGTGAGGAACAATATATGGGGGGCATGAGTAGACAAATTGTTTTCAGGGGTGGGTAAAGAAAATGGTTAATTTGTACTTTCATGTAGTTTATGAATTCTTTGAAATTGTCATTCCAATGTCATGTTTTTTAATGTGCCTAAGATGATGCAACCACTCATCTTCTGTGCAAATGCTTACATGTGGTTTGTTTTCAAACTACTAAATATATAAATCAGAATAAATACAATTATCATAAACCTAACATAACCTAGACTAAGATAATGCAACATGTATAAAATATATAATTGCATAATATAACCTAACCTAGCATAATCTAACCAGAAAACCAAAATCATCCTAAGCAAATGGTTTGGCTGTGGCATCATGAAATATATGTGACATTGACAGCACTGCTTTTATCAATAAGATCATAACAAGGAACTCCCAACCTTGCTATCACATCTGTGACACTCAAGGTATGGATAATTATATGAGATGTGCTATTTTTGTAGTGAGGATTATGATCATGTATTTCTTTGCCAACTGAAAAGTAATCATTTGCAGGGAAAGTATGTGGTTGCATCATCTTAATCACATCAAAAAGCATAGTGCTTAAAAATTCACAAAAATCAACATTTACCTTGATCATTATATGTAACCATTTCAGTTTGTAAGCAATATACCACCAAAAAGGTGCTTTGAGTTAGGGAGCATGGAATAGAAAGTACTGTCAAAATATAAAATATTAATGCAACATAAGCTAATGTAACTTAGCCTAACCTCACTTTGGAGAAAGTAATCCAAAAGATTTAATTTTAAACTTGAAAAAATCCCAAATTATCACTAAAAGTGTAACGCCCTAACTAGACATAACATAACCTACTTTTGAAGAACATTTCAATGTTTTTCCTTCCAATTTCTTAAGTGTTCACAAATTTTCCAACTAAAAAGTTTTCAACTAACTGAACACAAGCAAACCTAACCCATTTCCTTGCTTTATGAGTGCAAGTTTTGTTTAAATCTTCTCTTGTGAGCACCTTGAAGCACAATATTACTGGGGAAAAAACTATATAATGCTCCATGTTAATGGAACTTATTAGGGGAATGCCCTGTCCACAGTATGTAACAGAAAACATGTGCTTCATTTGCATTGATGATGATCTGAAGTATGTGTGGGGATGAAACTCTACTTATGATTTTAAAATAATATGATTTAGAGTCATGAATGTGCCACTAAAGCAACATTGATTCCATTGCAATGTAGAGGAATGCAATCTGTGGTATTTCATGGCAACCAACATGATCCATAGTTGTTTATGTGGTTCATGTTGGCTTGTGAGTGCTATTCTTGTGTGCTTTTATACTTTATTACATTTTCTATGTGTCATGTGATGTTTCTGTCATGCAATTGTACTGCCAGGTACAATTGCATTTTTAGAGTGCTAATAGTATACTTGAGAATATGTTTGTGTGAATTATTTCACTTTCTGTTTGTTCTTGATAGGTGCCAGTGCATGTTGATTACCTTTTGCTGTTCTGGCTGGATTAATGGAAAATTGTGTAGGATGTAATTTTTGTTGGGCATCAATGTGTCAAACATTTTTTTACTGGAATCTTACCTTCTATTTTCTTTCAGTGCATATCTTCTCACTCTTTATATCAAGCACATTTGTTGTGCTCTCTGAACCTGGCTGAAGCTGCTGATGCTAGGCAATCCAGAATTTCTTCCTTGTGTATTATCAGAGGGAGTTGCTTGTTTGATTGAAAATATGGGATCAGCTATATTGAGTGTTCTGTCATGTACATCCCCAATTTATGTTTTGCATCTTGGTCTTGATTTTGGCTCATATAGAATGATACCCATCAACCCTTTCAGGTAAGAGGTTTGAAAATCCTGCTGGGTCTTGGCTAATGCTGTGATCATGATTGTCCCTTCTCATATTACATTGTGGAAATGAGGTTCATAGAAATGTCACCTCATAGTGTTAGTGAATTGCTGCTATCACAATGTCCCTAGACCAGTTGCTTTGTTTGCAGACGATCCACCAGACTTCAAAGTCAAAGAAGAAGTGCATTTGTCAGAGGAAAACTTGTCTCCGTGCCAACTTACTCAAGCTCCTGACGATGGTATGGCTTGTGAATACCTTTGCTTTGTCTATTGCTTGCCACCGAGGTTTGCTCTGTCATAGCTCCTCATAATATTTGATACTGAACAATTCCTCACATGTAATTCGCCCTATCATTCAATGAACACGGTTGAGTTGCCCATGTCTTGCACTTTGGTATGGTGAATTTCGTGTATTTATTGCTTGCTTTGTGATATTATTTTGTCCTCTTGCTACTTCATTCCTTCATATAATATGTACCTATTTACCTCTGGTTCAATCTATGCTGATCCATGTAATCGATTCCCTCACCTGGACTGCTCAAGCATACTAAGCATACATATGCTACCGTCGAAGTGTTTGCCATGTGTATCGCAGGTTGCACTACATCCTCCGTTGTGCTCTCAGGTTTCTTTGGTGAAAAGACTAGCGATGCGATGGAACACGTCACCGGATTTTCGCGCACACCAATGTATGTACTTCCAGGTAAGGTGATATATGATGCGATATGAAGGTCCTTTACATCATGCAATTACCTGCACTGGATTGGCTACGGTGAAATTTGAACGGAAGTAAAGCAAGTAGGCTTCTGATAGATGAGAGCACCCAACATATCAAACTTGAATGGCACAAGCATGTTCAGTGTTCCATTTTTAATGGCGGAAAAGGCACGTATTATGTGACAGGGGCGCGCCAACTGCCAGGTTCACTTTGCGTACCCTCCCCCCTCCCAGAAAAGAAATACATCCCGGAATTTTCCTCCCGGTGATTGCATATCATTAAGAACGGTTTCGGAGCTTAATTACCAAAAGTGGTCGATGTGCCCTAAAATTCAGATACGCGGCGAACGTCAAAGCGGCTTGCTGCAACTATGCAGTATTAACTTTCAACTTAACTTAACTTAACTTCAACTTAACTTTTTTAACTTACCGAACGTCAATAGTAGTGTCGGTGAGATGCACCGGTAGTGTGAACAGGAAACGCTTGCTGGATTTGATGAAG
Organism: Imbricaverruca yamaguchii; assembly: GCA_034440575.1. Classification (NCBI taxonomy): domain Eukaryota; kingdom Metazoa; phylum Arthropoda; class Thecostraca; family Neoverrucidae; genus Imbricaverruca; species Imbricaverruca yamaguchii. The sequence goes on along the minus strand of JAOTOL010000715.1, from coordinate 66,819 downwards.
CCTCTCAAGTTGATACATCACACTGCTATTCTGGTTCTATTTCTGCTGCTGGTCTATTTCTGACGCCAACTTGAACCTAAACCAGCTCCTTGTTTACAGACGATCCCCCCGAAGTGAAAGTTAAACAAGAAACGGTGGCATGGGCAGATAATTCGTCTTCAGCCATCGGTCCAACTTCTGCAGAAGGTATGATCTATGTTTAGCACTTTGTATATTTGTCGTCATGTTGTCCTTTCCTGTCATGGTTCACGACATCATTGAACACAAGGTTTGTTGTAATGGGCGCTGTATGATCGAGGCAGTCGAAGCGCCCCTAAGCCCAAATAACCAACCAAGGTTTGTTGTGCACATGCTGTATCGCGGAAGGTACAATTTCTGATTATGACTGGCTTTGTCTATTGCTTGGTATCTTGTGCTTTCACGTCATTGCTCCTGACTTGAAGGATATCTTTGATTATCTTGCTCCCGTATCATGTTCCGATATGGTATGTTTTCAAACTATTCCCTCCAACCTTTATCGGCGCTTGCTTCACTGGAGGTACCAGCTTCCCGACTTGTGCCGTCTATTAATTTCACGCCCTGCCTACTCGCCGCGGCGACTCCGATTCACTCCCGAATAATCTAACGTGTTTGTAGGACAGTGATAAAATATTCGTTAAATAGGGTGGAAAATACCACTTTCTGAACGCTCAATCGACATCATTCTCCAAGAAGTATCGGCGTCATGCTTCATGACGGGTGCTTATGAAGTCTTTGCGTCTCCTTTCTAACAGTATCTTGCTTATATGTATCATGTCAATGCTCCTAATATGGAATAGTGATTCACGAACATTTCGCAGCGCGATTTTTGTTAAAAAGCTTTACTATGATGTGATATGGTTTACGGTACCAGTTTATAGCATATGAATTTTATCCCTGCCCCGAATAGAGTTCTCCCTAAATTATGAAGCTCAAAGCAAATGACAAATGTACAGTCGTAAGTACCTACACAATTGGCTCAAAGTTGAGTCTGAAAGACATCAAAAACTTTTTAATTGACACTAATTCCATGGAAAATTTCGACATCTCACACCTAACGAAAAACCATTATTTTAACCCTGCTATGGGAAGCTTCCTCAAAATCGAAATCACACTGCAACTTCGCCTGAACTCACCACCATGGAAACGGGGACGAGTAGCCTAGGGGTAAGTTGCTCGTCTCACAATCAAAAGGTCGTGGGTCCGAGTCTCACCTGTCGCTACTCTTCGCCCGCGACCAATCGGCGTGAGAGATTGGCGACGCTACATGACTCAACGGTCGATGTGTCGTAAAACCAATAACCAACCAACCACCATGGAAACACTGTAATATGTCAAAATGCGCCGCGCAATCCTGTGGCTCTTGAACCCCTTACTTTTGCTTTTACGACGCATTCAACCGCTAGGTCATGTAGCGTCGCCAACATTTCACGCCGATTGATCGCTGGTGGACTCGGCAAATGCCGTCGCTTGTGGGATTCGGGCCCACAGTCTTGCGATGAAGAGTTGGACGGTCTACCAACTGAACTACCGCGGCCCCCTGCTCCTTGAACCAGATTTGTCACCAGGAACGTTCGGCACGCCCTCAAAATGTTTCGCTGGCGTTGATGAAAGCTCCATGATATTCGAGGGCGATGCGGTCCCCGTGTCTGCAACCTTCCGGATGGAGTGCCTGTGCCAACATTAACTTGAACCGGTCGCCTCGATTGCAGAGGACTCGCGTCACTTCGAAGTTAAAGGAGAAGTTGTTCAGTTTGAGGAGGACAACGCATCTCTGGAAGCTGGACAACGCATCGCCCAAGCTGCTGCGCAAGGTACCGTCTTTGATTCCTTAACTCGCGCTGTCCTGTCAAATCCTCCCACCCCGTCTCGGGGGGGGGGGCGGTTGAAGACATGTCAGCATGTCAAATTGATGTGGGAAAACGTATGCCAAATTTGGGCGCGCTACCGCGCGCCGTTCGTCCGCTATCCGCGAAAAACCTGAGGGGGGGCGGTTGAAGAACCCCCCGAGACGGGACGGGTTAACACCCCCGGGATGGAAGGGGAAGGGACCCCGAGATCCCTTGTCATATCTTTCTTCTGTGATAGCAGCCGAATGAATAGACACAGACACATAAAACTGCATTACTGTCTGGTTATTGGTTGTTACGGCACATCCAGCGTTGAGTCATATAGCGTCGCCAATCTCTCACGCCGATTGGCCGAGAGCGAAGAATAGCGGCAAGTGAGACTCCAACCCACAAGCATTTCGATTGTGAGACGGGCGCCTTACCCATAAACTACTCGACCCCTTCAAGGCAGTCAAGAGTCATGGGCATAGTCAAAGACAGCAACGCTACAAAATATTACAAGTGTCGCCAAGGTGGTCAAGGTTTATTTTATTGAAGAATGGGCTGCAAGCAGAATTTCTAATGTTCGCTGATTTACCATTTGGATATTTTGTGGTGACAGATAGCCTGTGAATCCCGTTGATTAGCTAGATCGGCTTCTTTTCTGTGGTGATTCTCTTTATATATTTTCACTTTATAAGTTATGAAGTATAATTTTGTAGCGATGATAGGTAGGTGAGGCTTGCGTGGGCGCATAAAAAAATCGGGTACAAGTAATAATATTTCAGAAATTTGGGGACATATCCCCTAGCCCCTCCCCCCACCCAGTGGCTACACCCTTGGATTTAACTGTCGGTGCCGGTACTACATACATACACACATACACGTACATACATGAAATTTTCCTGTCAACACGGCACATACGATCTGTGTTACCACATGTATTGTGAACACAGCTTCACTAAGCGTTTATCAATTTCATTTTTTTCGAGCCCATTTTTAATACGCACATACGGCTATTTATCCAAATAGTCCGTACATTGAGATAGCCGCCCATCAGCCGAGCATCACTAGATAGCAACGCATATGTTTGGTACACATTCACCACACACAAATAAATGTTGTTTATGTGTTGCAACACTCGGATGTTTCAGACAAACTCGGGGCGGATCCCGGAATTTCAGCGGGGGGAAGGTGCCATGCCCGGTAGAGTGGCGTCTTCGGCGGCGAGGGAGTTGGGGATGCACCGACACTGAAGGGCCTCTCTTTGTCTAAGATGTCCGACGACCACAGGTCCGATACACTCGAGCCTTTCTTAGGGACAGGCTTTCCCGGTCAAGGACTCGCCACCTTCCCATGGGTGGCGTGCCCCAGTGCCCTCCGCCCCACTCTGTATCCCCCTTGGTAAGGTGATATACCACACCACAACTTTGGTCTGAATGGAAGGACAAATCTGAATAACCGTACATCGTGTACAGATGCAGTTCTATCTTGAGCTTCAGTCATTATCCTGTTCTGTTTCCAGGCTCTCCGTGGAATGGCACCGTCGCGGTTCACCAACGAACGAAGGCGACCGGTTCAAATGAAAGCCTGCAGAGAGGAGGAGACCCGCAGAACCCCCACCGCGTGCACACGACCGAAGGACAGCACCTTGGTGGCAGCTGTCGCAGGAGTTTTGCGCGCGTGGAGTCCCTGCAGGCACACCGCCGTGTCCACGCGGACTCCAGACCGCACCAATGCGAAGTCTGCGACGAAAGGTTCTCCCGGAACTCCAACTTGAAAGTGCACCGTCGCACCCACACCGGCGAAAGGCCCTACCGATGCGACACGTGCGACGAAACGTTCACGACCAAGGTGGCCCTGCGGGTGCACTGTGGATTCCACACCGGTCAAAGGCTGCACCAGTGCGACACGTGCGGTAGGAGCTTTACGTGCGACGCCAGGCTGCAAGCACACCGCCGCATCCACACGGGCGAAAGACCGTATCAGTGTGGCACCTGCCGCAGGAGGTTTAGGTGCAAAGGAGACCTGCAAAAACACCACCGTATCCACAAGGCCGAAAGGCCGTACCCGTGTGACAGCTGCTACAAGACGTTTACGTGCAATTCTGACCTCCAAATACACCGCCGCAACCACACGGGTGAGAAGCCGTATCGATGCGACACCTGCGACAAGGGGTTTACCAGTAAGTCGTATCTACAAGTGCACCGCCGCAGCCACACGGGCGAACGGCCGTACGAATGTGACACCTGCGGCAAAGGGTTCGCGCGCAACTCGCACCTACAAGTGCATCGCCACATCCACACGGGTGAAAAGCCATTTCGATGCGACATCTGTGACGAGAGATTCACGCGCAAGTCGAACCTGCAAGTACATCGCCGGACGCACACGGGTGAACGGCCATACCAGTGTGACACCTGCGAGACGAGTTTTACGACCAAGGTAGCCCTGCGGGTGCACCGTGGCATCCACACGGGTGAAATGCCACACCAGTGTGACACGTGCGATAAGAGCTTTACGTGCGACGCCCGGCTGCAGTCACACCGCCGCATCCACACGGGTGAAAGACCGTTCCGATGTGATACGTGCAATAAGAGTTTTAGGTGTAGGGTAGACCTGCAAAAGCACCAACGCATCCACAAGATTGAACGGGCATACCCGTGTGATACCTGTGACAAGACGTTCACTTGCAAGTCGTACCTGGAAATACACCGCCGCAACCACACGGGCGAAAAGCCGTATCGATGTGACATCTGCGACAAGAGGTTCACGAACAAATCGCACCTGCAGGTGCACCGCCGGACCCACACGGGTGAAAGACCGTACAAGTGCGACACCTGCGACAAGGGGTTCACACGCAACTCGCATCTGCAAGCACACCTCCGCATCCACACGGGTGAAAGGCCATACCGATGTGACATCTGTGATAAGGGGTTCATACAGAACTGGAACCTGCAAGTACACCGCCTCGTCCACGCGGGTGAATGATCACAACAACGAGAAACCTGTGAACCGTGTCTTCCGCAATGTCCCCTGTTAGCATGCCTGTGTCGTGCTTATGCTCGTGCGTCATATCCTCGTGCATGAGCTCGTGCATCAGGGGCGGGGATGGCCGAGTGGTTAAGGTGTCGGGCTATGGGTACCAAAGGTCCCGGGTTCGACTCTAGCGCCACTCAGGACATTTCCCAATCCCGCGGCCCACCGGCGAAACAGTGTGGGCGGCGCCATTAGCCGTGAATGTGCATAAAGTGTGTCGTGAACCAACCAATAAACAAGAGCTGGTGCATCAGCACGCCACGTGCATGAGCACGACAAATCATGCTCTTACGAGCTATGTCCTAAGCGTTTTATTCGTCAATCTGACCTATCACGAAATTATCCTATCCACGCTAACGGCAAACCGTAGTGTTGTTGCGTCTGCCATGGCTCAGCTGGCAAGCATAATAGTAATGGCCTGGGGAAATTCGCACCGGAGACAGCTTGTAGCGTTCTGGTGCATTTGGAGAGTTGTTTCCAAGCCATCCTGTGGCGTTCTAGCCCAGGGACCCAGTCGCTTGAATCTAGCCTGCAGTCGATGTGCCCCTAAACCCCGGTTGGATCTAGTCGAGATGAACCTTCGATGTTGGTGGACCGTTCCTGGGCAAGGTACGGAGTTATAATCCCCTTCGCCCATTTCTAGTCAGCGACCGTTTTCTCACGCAACTTTCCATTTATTACATGCAGAAGGTAGAACTGACTATATCTGTGATGTTCTCCGATACCTGTTCCCGCCGATGAATCGTGCTGGTACGCGGTTGTTCATCGTCGCGTACACTGCGGATGGACCGTTGTCGCTGCGACAGTTGGGACAAGCCATCCGCGTATGCGTCAGTCTCGCATCACGTGGTCCCCTCTGGCGGGAGTTTACCCACACTGCAGTGGTGTCTGTTGGATGTGTGCAATGTTTGGGTGGTCTGTGATGTGATGTTGCTTCGCCAACGCCGCGTGCAACGATACCGATGTGGTGACTCATGGCAGGAGCTGTCCACGTGAAAGTCGAGGACCACCACGGTACTGGCATGCCCAAATGCGTGCCGTACAGAATGTGGTATGTCGGCGCTGATTGTATGTATGCACAATACATGTCGAGGGCTTCGAAGGTTCTGTGGTGTGCCTATCTTGCAGATGTGTGAAGAGTACTATTCGCGAATGAAGTTATTTCGTCGTCCGGAAATATCGCGGAAAACATGTCGCGAAAGCGCAGGAGCTCCGTAACCAGCCGATGCTCCGGTCCGACTGTTTACTCCCAGCTCTCGGCCAGCGGGCAGGTAGCGCACCCAGCTCTGCGCGACCCGCCCTCGGGCGCAACCTGGATCAATGGCGCACCCAGGCTTCGTAGCATTTCCTCTCGTTGAAATGGAAAGCGTAAACCCGGAAGATACACACGCATATATAACATGCAATGCCCATCACACGACATTTAGATATTACGATCAACAACACGCTTCGCAAATGGGCGCTGTATGACCAACGCAGTCGATGCGCCCGAAAGCCCAAATAACCAACCAACGCTTCGCAAACTTCATGTGCGTACGTCGCGTACGTATGAAGTTTGCGTACGTCGCTACAAACTTCGCGTACGTCGCACCGCACCTGACCGAGGGTTCCCATAATCTAGATGACGCCGTCCAACTGCGCGCACAACCACACGTACCGGTGGCCAAGGATGCCCTTGGCCCATGGAACCCGGCTGGGCAAATGGCGCTGCACTGTCAGCAGTTTTTTTTGGCTGCGCAGCGCTGACATGACTGTACATAACTCATGCAATCATTTCTAAGACCGGGGTACCATGTGCTTCTAGGTAGCGTCTGACATAGGTTCTCGTGCCCGCTGTGCCCGTGATTTGAACGGGCACGAGTGTCTCTCATGATCTCGAATCGTCTGACCAAAGGCGCCAAGCCAGACGAGGCTCCTTTTCCTCTGTATTTTTACGGAAAAGCAAACTGCCCTGCATTAATAAGTCTGAAAAAAATAAAACATTCCAATTTGTACCCCTTCCTCCAACTTTTATGACGTCAGAGCAAACCTGTGGGAATCTGTGGGAATTTTGTTTAAATGCGGGACGAGCAACAGTTTCGCCATCATTCGCTTTGACAGAGTTGAACGTTTTTCTTGAGTATTGACGGTTAATTTGTGCAATAATTTGTGGTAGGCAAGCACATACATGTGAGATTTCCTCAATCAAAAATGTTAGCTCACGAAGCGCTAGACACTCTGGGTCTGTTCCGGCGACCTCATCCGGAACAGGTTGAGCTTTTGCCAGAATATCTCTTCCAGGTCGAGTCGCCGAAACGACCGGTAGAGTTTTGTTCTTTAATCAGCTGTTGGCGGTGATATGGTTGTAGTGTTGTTTGGTGCATATGTGCAGATCGGTGGCATTCTCGGTCGCCTGCTCCCATCTTGGGCGTAGCAGTGCCGACATTTTTTTAAAAATGATTGATCTGCCTATTTGCTGTTGTTAAGGCCCGATTAATCCCATTGCGCAGGAGCTATTGGAGGATGAATAATACACGCTGCAAGCTGTTTTTTTTATTCCGACTCCGACCGGGAAGCTGCCGCACAGTGGATGGCGATGGCTTGCGCTGCTTCCGGAGCTCCAAAAGCATTTATTTCAAGGGCGGAAATCTAAACATTTTCAAATGCTGGTTCGGCAGGTACTCGTCTGGAGAGGATTTTGGGGGAGAGGGGATTCATTTCTTCAGAAGGGCGCTGTTGCGTTAGTCACTCGACGCTCTCGTCCAGTACACTATTCATTAAGCGAGGAAAGGGGACTGCACTGGAGCATAATGGATGAGCGTCTTTTGCTTTGAGGGGCACCTTTGGACGAAAGACCGTTTAGCGAGGGGCATTCGAGTAGTACGGTGCACTTGATGGCAGGGTGGGAAACTTACTTTCCAGGTTTGGAGTCGGAGTGCAAACTGATTTCTTCCGGAGTGCATTTTCATGGACATATTATTTTTCATGCATGGAATCTATTTGCCGGTAACCGACGAGAAAATCATATGTACCTAGTCAGTGTCTACGTAATATGCATAAGCAATACACATCATCATTTTTGGTCACATCAAAGCATAGAAACAAAGAAGTGAGCAATGGATGGCCCTTTTTGGCTGCACTCTGTACACTCAGCCAGTTGCCCACCAAATCCGTCGATCAGTCCTTCCTGTAATACTGAAAAGCAAGCCCTCTATTCTTATAATGATTGTCTATGCTGTTTTTAAAGACGTTCAATGTGCTGCAACTTACCATGGTTTCTGGCAACTGGTTCCAGTGTTCTAATACCCTGTTGGTGAAGAAAGACTGTCTGAACCGTGTTCTGCTGTAGTTAACTTTAATATTGAGTTGATCGCCTCTAATTGCATCATTTCTGTTAAATTCAAACATTTCCCCCAAAATGTCCCCTCTCCAGACCATAGACAAATTTCAAGACATCGATGAGATCTCCTCTCAGCCTTCTACATCTAAGTGAAAACAAATTCAAGTTCTTTAATCTTTCCGCATATGCCAGGTTGCTTATGCCATGAACCATTTTTGTAGCCCTCTTTTGTACTCTCTCTAAAAGCCAACAATCTTTTTCATAGCTAGGAGACCAAGCTTGGATGCAGTATTCCGAATGTGACCTGACATATGCCCAGCAAAGCTTCCTGACGACTTCTTCACTTATGTATGAGACAATCCTATTTATTGCCCCAAGCATTCTCAGTGCCTTCCTTCTGGCTTCCTTGGTCTGTTCTGATGCCCCCAATTTTGTGTTTAGAATAACACCTAAATCCTTCTCCTGTTGAGTCACTGATAGCACTTGGCTACCCATCAAGCATGGAGCCTTCATATGCTGCTTACCCACATGCATTATTTTGCACTTATCGAAATTAAATTTAAGCTGCCATTCTTCGGACCACTTCACAAGTTCGTTTAAGACTTTTTGCAGCCGGATATGCACATTTTGACCTGTTATTACCCTAAAGACTTTCAAATCATCCGTAAATTTCAAAACCTTACTGCTTAGGCCACTTTCAATGTTACTTACAAATGTAATGAACAGTACTGGCCCCAGTACTGACCCCTGGGGGACTCCACTAAGAACATTTTGCCATGAAGACTTTGTACCATTTAGCATCACTCTTTGTTGTCTATCTGAAAGCCACATCACTATCCATTTTAAGATGCTACCTGCAATACCATGGGCTTGAAGCTGTATCATTAACCGTGTTTGGGGTACCTTGTCAAAGGCCTTACTAAAGTCAAGATATGCTACATCAACTTGACTTCCCTGATCAAATTGTTTTGTGAGAAAGTTCAAGAGATCGAAGAGATTTGTGATGCATGATCGCCCTTTCCTAAACCAATGCTGAGTATCTTGAATCAATCTGTTTCCTTCCAAACAACTATTATATCCTTGATAATTGATTCGAGTACCTTGCAGACTATGGATGTGAGACTTACTGGCCTATAGTTTTAAACTTTCCCTCTTTCTCCTTTCGTGAAAATAGGAAGTACATGTGCCCTTTTCCAATTGGTTGGAATTTCAATTTGTGAAACAGATCTACAAAATATTGTACTAAGTGGAAATGCCAGTCCCTTTTCAGCTTCCCGCAATACACTAGCATAAATTTCATCAGGTTCTCCTGCCTTGTTTGGCTTTATTTTCCTGATATGATTGAACGAATCACCCATGATAACTGAAGACGAATCACTAAAAAAAACAATTACGTACTGAACTATGGTGTAGGGTCGGCAGGTTGGTCAAACTTCCAATGTAAACACTGATTTAAACAGCTTGTCCAGTTCCTCAACCATCTCAGTATCCTCACGCACTATAGTCTCATTGACTTCCAGTGGACCAATTGTGCTAGAAACTTTACTCATGTTGTAGAAACTAAAAAACTTTTTGCTATCCCCATTACAGTTCCTGGCTAAATCCAGTTATTTGGCTCGCTTTGCTGCTCTGGTTTTTATTGCTTCACAGTGTCCCTAACACACATTCCATGTGTGTTGGATTTCTACCCCAAAAATGGTGATAAAATAAAGAAAGCACGACTTATACAACCTAGTAACTGCTCATGGCCCAAGTCAAGTTAAAACACTTTCATTTTGAACGCCACTGTTGCAGCAATTTTGTCGTATTCAGAATTTGCGCTTCCTCAATCGCCGACCAGCCGGCTTAGATTTTGCTCATCCGGTGAAGGTTCGATGAGGGTAAACCTATATTAATAATTAAATAGGAAAAGATAACCTAACCTAACCCAATCTAGCCTATGATAGTACAATCTACTTTCATCTAAACTAATATAAACTTATATATTTTTAATCTAAAAGCACAAGCGTAATGTTTATCGTGACGTCACCCGTCCGTGGCGGCTCAGAGCTGTTCAGTTTATTTCGGCGCTGTTATTGAATGACTAGTTTATCTACCGTGTGGCAGAGGCGGAAATTAAGCATTTTCGGCATCAATTAGTGTTGAATCAAGTACGTGCAGTGTTTTCCTTTAGTCACGTCCGAGAAGCGTCAGGTGAGGGATGGATAAATTATGGCACAAAGAGCAGCAGTGTGGCATAAATGGCGTATTATGGGAGTTATCGCTATGATAAACCAAGAAATAAACATTTCCGGATAAAACGAATGGTCCCACCTTCAGAATCACGTTCATCAACGTCAGTTTCCGAAAAAATAATTCCAAAAATCTCCAAAACACCTTTTAAGATAAAAATATCTTTCTGTTTGCATGATCCCTCATCTTTTGCAAATGCTTATGCTGAAAGGACTGCCATGCATAAAATCTATATAACTTTATGTGCGAATATTTCCTATTTGCTGTCTACATAACCTTCCTTATATGCACATTTTATTTTCCTGGTACATATACAATGTTCACTTTTACTTCCTGCCATCATGCACTTTTTGGCATCCCTATGTGGAAACAGTCAGAACATACAACATGATCCCTGGATCAATGTGAGGAAGTCCTGATGATCTGGAGCCACTGTACTGGTTCCATGATGGCTTCTTGCTGCCAAACATATACATATTGTGTTTGGTGACCGCATGGTCATGTTTAGTGGTCAATAAATATGCTAAATACCATTGGAAATATGAAAATCCACATTTTTTAATTTGCGAAAGTCAGAAGAATCAAATTCCAATAATATTTGTATATGTGATGAACAATTAACTTATCCCATTACCTCAGGTTATGTGACCTGTGACCTGTGAAAATTTCTTGTTTAAGTGATAGGATGGAAGGGCCATGTTTTTGCCTTTATTACATGTGGCATATGTGTTTCTTCTGAACCTCCATGATCATGCACAGTCACCATTCAGGTGAAATGATATTGCTATCAAGCATTGTTTGGACCCCACTCCACATCCCAAGCATCTGGCTTTGGCACATCATGGGCAAATGGACATTTTCCTGTATCAAATCTTTCTCGAGATATGGACCTGTTTTACTATGAATTTGTGTTACAATTTTATGTCTTCAAGATGAAATACATGCATGTAACTTATCTTGTTTACATTTCCAGAGCTAGGTTGGAAACAATGGTGGCAAGAAATAGCTCCTCATGGTGTGGTGAAATTAATTGCCAGGCTTCAAAACAATCTGCCCCAGAGCGTAGCTTCCATCGGTTCCCTGTGCAGACTGGAAAGTCAGTCTGGCAGTTCAACACCTGGGTGTATTATACACTCATTTGGTAGATAATTCTAAGGTTTGTTGTTTTTGACAACCTTTTAAAACTATAGTAATGCATTTATTGCATGTGGTATGCAAGTATGTTCTGAACCTCCATGCCTGCAAGTGATCAGAACTCATCAAAGTGCCCCAAAACCCGAATAACTTCCTGAACCTCCATGTCTGCACTCCAACACTTCATATATAACCTGATGTTACTTGTAAGATGACCTTGGATGGAAAAATACTGAACTTCTGCCTTCTTAGGATCCATACAATCTGTCCCATGTCATTCTCCACATCTTACTATCATGCTCCAATCCAAAGAGCAGGGGTGGTGTGGGATTAGGCACCTACCCCTCCCCCCCCCCTTGCCAGGTGAAGTAAGAGTGGAGGCCTGGCTGTATGAGGTTTAATTTGAGGACTCTGATTTCAAGCATATCTCCAAACCATATTCTTCATTCTGTTTCAACAATTTTCTTCAAAACCCATTCTTCATGTGCTGACTTCTTGTTTCACAGGTCCAGGTGGTGGGTCCAGCTTTGTTGCCATGCTGACCTAGTGGAGAAGACTGCTGAATACCTGAACAAAAACATCAGGTGCTCTGTCCATTTTGAGCCCTCATATTTTCATTAAAACAGCAAGCAGCTCAAGAGAAATGCAGTGCCAACTTCACTTGATTTTTCAAATCCACCAAAAGCTGTAACTCTGAAGAGGAACTGGATCGTCTGGAAACACAACAGTAAGAAAGGTGAGGTGTGTAGATTCTGGTGCTTACAGAGCTTTATGTTTGATGTAAATTATGAGTAATACCTGTTGATAGCTCATAGCTATATGCATCTTTTGCTTTAAATTATTTGGCATTGCATGCACATTTGTATATTTGAAAAGCTTTGCCTGACTTCTGGATGTTTTTAACATATAATCGAGAGGGCCTGTCCTCACTCCTGAGTGTTCCCAAATGCATCTGGATGCCCAACTACCTAAGCTGAATGCCCAACTGCTTGAGCTAAATGCCCAACTACCTAAGCTAAGTGCCCAACTACCTGAGATAAATGCCCAACTGCCTGAGATAAATGACCAACTGCCTAAGCTAAATGCCCAATTACCCAAGCTGCTTTACATGACAGCTTGGCAGTCAGTGCATATAAATGCAATGACATCATCTCCATGTTCAACAATTGCCTGGACAATCACCTCAGCTAGACCAAGGCACATTGTTGAAGGGTGAAGCCAGTAGCTACACCTGTCACATCCTATGGCATCCAGGGGTACTGTGACACCACACGTAGAGCACTTTGTGCCAGCTGACTCATTTCTACCTGTCACCATATTTGCATAGGCTGTCCTGTCATTAGTAGCAGGATTAGCACTATGACTCTGGGGTGACTGAGCTGCACCATGGGCACCACCTCTTCGTCCACACCCCCTCTGCTCTCAAGTTGACATGTTTATGCAGGGAATTAGGGTTTACAATCCAGGTTGTATAAGCGCCCCTAAGCTCAAGTAACTAACTAGCTAATCCAGGTTATATATAAGTGGTGCAGGTGTCTAGTCCAGTCCAGTCCAGTCTTCCTCGGGAACAATGTCAGCGTGCACACTGCCAGTTCACGACTGAATTCCAGTCCGGCTACAGGCTGACACCCTTTCACAGCAATTCTGACCCAAGACTTGTAATGCAATGCCATTTTATCCACACACAAATATTCTGTGGAGCCGTTCACGTGAAACCGTTCATGTAGGCAATCTTGTCCGTGAAAGGACACCACAATTCCCTCTGTTCTTCCATGCACAAATGTCGGTACATCAAGCAAGATATGAAAATTGTGAAAACCTACACCCCCTTGTGACGTCACTTTTGGGGGTAAGACTTTGTTGGCGATGTCCGGCCGTACCCGTCGAGCGCACCTGCTGGCTCACACACCAACATCATCACTTGCGTTACTCTCCTGCTCTCGCAAACCCATTCTGCAACTTCACGATATAGTATACTTTTATGAAGCTTATCGACGTGTGTATATGCTTAGTCACCTTCCCCTGTCTGTGGGGCGCCACATGACCGACGCAGTCGATGCGCCCCCAAACTCCAACAACCAACCAACCAACCACCTTCCACTGTCGACTTCCATCCTGGGTCTCTCCACCGCCACCTTCTTTGCTGGAGCCATTCTCATCCTGCACACCACCTGCTTGACTGACGTTACCTATGATGTGCTGGACTGTTGCTCCATTAAGTACTCCACGTCCCTTGTAAGTCCCTTGTCTCCCTTGTTGTGACCGAAGCACTTTCTTGTGCTTCAGCCACGGAGAACGTCTGGTACTCGCGCTTCCTGTATCCAGCTCCGTCCGTTTGTATTTGTTTCGTTCTTTTGTTGTGTTGTCATGATGCATGTTTGTGCTTGTCTAGGACTGGGATGTGGCATTCAGTGTCCCGCTTGAAAATGTGAAATATTTTTGATCATGCAATTTTGGTGATCAGATGATATTGGTTCAACAGAAACGATCAAATCGTACGTTTTCCGTTGTACGAACGAAAAAATGTACCCTAACTTATCCTAATCTAGCCTAACCTACCATGGAAGAAAATGTTTTTTATGCAAAATTTTGAAGCAACTTTTTTTTCCATAAAAAGATTCAACTAAAATAAATCATCTTGTCACGGTATTGTAACAGCCACACTCCTCCAGCCATGCCAGGACGCGAACACCCCGCGTCGTCGATTACGTCAGCCTCCCCCTGCGCCGGGCCACGCCGAGGCCACGCGACATTCGGGCGCCAGCTAAGATATACACGCAGCCTCGCATTGCATCATCATTCCGCATGCATCGGCCCAGGCGTGCGCTGCAACGACACTACGTATACTTTGTAGCATACACATTGCCTTGCCACCAGAACACACGCTTAGATCAGCTAGTAACTTAAACAGCCGTCAATCGTTAGACATACACGCCACGCTATCGGTGCATCTGATGGGCCAACTACTGACACCGACATAAACCAGATGCAAGCTGGTCCTTTTCAATTTACATACTCACACATGCTCCGGGGTAATAACTCAGGCATGTGCGTCAACCAACGCCCACAAGGAAGTTGGCCGCCATCTGGTCCGAGAGGTCAGAGGGAGGCCAGCACCCAGTAGTTTTCCACAACCCACCAGTATAAATACGACGGCACAGAACACTTCAGGGGCAGACCATCACCAGACGCCGAGCCGTGCACCTCTTGGCCGCCTGACGTCACCTAGGCTGGCATAGGACCCTACCTACACGGCACCTGACCTGGCGGGGGACGGACCGAGCGCCACCACCAAGAACCGGAGGAGCGAGGTATAGTTCGCACCATTTACGTGCGGACTACTGAACAATTGGCATCCATTGTTGCGCAATTGCATTGACAATCCGCCGTGTCCCGTATGTGCTTGAGAGCGTGAAAAGTGTGAATAACAACGCGAGGTCCCAAATCGAAGTGCTGTGTTTGGATGGACGGTCACGGCCAACGACCAACAGCCCAGCATCAGCAGCAGCAGCAGCAGCAGCAGCCGCAGCCTCAGCACACCGGACCGGCGCACTTGTCATATTGGTGCCGCACACCCACGGATGTGGTGAGCCAGCTGAACATCCCACAGCGGGGTCTTCACATCGGCCTCCCCGTCCCCCTGGATCCAAACGCCAGGGAAGGAAAATTCCTCTCCCCCACCCATCTCGACTTCATAACCCACGGCAGCTGTACCTGCTGGGACATTTTAATCCCAGTAGTAGAACACCGCCTCGCCTATTCCCTCATCGAGGACGACCTGTGTACCTACCACCGCACATACTGGACCAACCTACGCCGTGACGGGCATTTCTGCCGCTGCCACACCGACAACGCCTACCTGTACTGCTTCGAGTGTGGGTATTGTCATTCGTGTCATTGCGACCTAACCACCACCTCTACCCCCCGTTTCCACCGCTGTACCTACCCCCCCTGTCTACACCGTTGCTGCGGTTTCACTTCAGCGACCTCGGACGCCTACCAACTACTAATTCTTAAACACGACAAAGAGGGCGTCGACCGTTGCCGGGAAGGACCTCCCCGGACGGTACGACAGGAAGACTTGCCGCGGCCGGACTACCAAGTAATCACCACCCTGCCGGACGGTACACGAATCCTGGAAGCTCAACACTACATCAACCCATCTCCGTTTACACCAACCATCCAGAACGATTTCAGCCTGCCAGCCTTCTCAGACACAGCATCTGCCACGAGCGACGGGAACCACCACCAAGCGTCCGGCTCGATCAGCATCTGAGGCGGACGGCTGCACTTCCCCCCTTACCGGTTGGTACAAAATACCCCGTGTCCCAAATTGTTTGAATTTATATTTTGTTACTTTAAACGGCTAACGTAAAACATCGTACGAAATGGCTTTCGAGACTGGACCAGAGGATCAACATTACTCTGTACCCACGATGGATTCCAACATATGTGCAACGGGATGCGATATTGCGATGGCTCCCTTCTTAACCGACGTGCTCAGTCAGACCAAGAGATTTGATGGCCAAAACTCTGATGGTTTGAGATCATGGGTCGACACTGTAGATGAGGTCTTCAGATGTAGTGGCGGCAATGAAAAAATGACTCTTTTGATAGCCGGACGACTCTTGATCGGTGCCGCAAAACGGCAATACATTCGAATTGTAGATAACGGACCACGCCCCCAATCTTGGCAGTTACTGAAAAATGAGATTATGGCCAGATATGCCGAAATGCATGACCTCAGAACGGTACAGGAACAATTGAAAAGGATTAAACAGACAAAAAATGAAACCCTAGAACAATACGGAGAGAGAATTAACGTGCTCGCTCACAAATTATACTCGACGACGGAAATTGATTTGCCCCCGATTCAAGCCCAGCTGTCCGGAAATTTTATTGATGGCCTGTACGACAAACGCATGCAGGTGTCTCTAATCCGTAAACATCCCGCCACCCTTGAACAAGCCGTAACCGCAGCCGGAAAGGAACGCAATCTCCAATACTTAGTTGACTTGCATACAAAGGACCATGAGCCCATGGACGTTAGCGCCATTGCCACACATGTTACCGACCAGCTTTCCGGACAAATCACCCAACTGACTGACGTTGTGACAAATCTGGCTTCCCGAGTCGACCAGGTTACGCAGATCCCTCCCCAGAACGCTAGACCGACACAGGTAAGAGCGCAGCAGCCGATTGAGTATGAGCGGCACCCCAGGGAACCACCGCCCCAAGTGTACCAATCGCGACCACCCAGACAGTATGCTCCGCCGCCAAACAACCGATACCCGGACTCTCAACGAACGCTCACAGCACCAAGCTCACCCCGTAACGCGTACAGATGGACGGTCGAAGGCAGGCCCATATGTAACTTTTGTAACTTCCCAGGGAACATTCAGCGTGTATGCCGGAAGAGGGCATACGCAATGACTCGTCCCCAGCCCCAACAGTCGCGAAACCCTTTAAACTAGAGACGCCTCACACCGACTCACCCACTGTGCCCGAACAACAAGCCCTCGTCTGTCAGGTAAGCGAAAATTGTCCCTTTGTAGGTATTTGTATAGGCTCCCAACCGTTTAGATCGCTTCTCGATACTGGTGCACAATTTTCTCTTGTTGACGAACAATTCCTTACCTTATGCGACCCCACCCTGGTTAAGCCAATCCAGCAAACGAAAAACGTGTCACTCATCTCTGCCTCTGGTCATAAACTGCCCATATCAAAGTGTGTGAAAATACGCATTACTCTCGGGAAAGTACGTATGTATCATGATTTCTTTGTGATTCCAAATTTCAGTCGTGACATGCTCCTTGGAGTAGATTTCCTAACCGCACGGAAAGCTCGACTCGACTTCGAAAACCTCACGCTTACCATTGGAAAAAATGTGTACCCTCTCAAAACAAAACCAGAACGGAGACAGACCGAAGTATTCCTGGTCAGATTGTCAGACGACATTCAAGTGTTTCCCCGCTCCGACATGCAAATTAAATGCCATATAGCAAAGCAGAAGACTCCAGAAAAAAACTTTGTAGTGTCCCAATTGGCCACTTCCCCTTGTTTTGAGGACGAACCCGGAGTACTACTGCCCAATGCTGTGGTGAAATTGCCCAAAAATAAGCACGTCCCTTGGGCCATTGTCAACGAAACAGGTCGTTTCTTGCACTTTAGAAAAGGTCAGGTGATTGGCGTTGCATCAACATTTTTGGAAGGTGACGTGGAAGAGAAAGCCGATATGTTATCGGTCACCCAGTCAGACGACGTGCCATATTCGCCTCAGGACAAACTGCGCTCCTTCAATTTGGATCACATTCCCGAACCCCAAAGGAAACAAATGAACGAAGCTCTCTCTAGAAACCTCGATGTTTTTGTACAGAAGAACATAGAATTAACCATGACAGATGCTACGGAAATGAGGATCAACACTCAGAACCACCAGCCAATTAGGCAAAAACCGTACCGTCTGCCCTTGGCACACCGTCAAATATTAGATGACCAAATTCAGGAAATTCAGGATGACCAAATTCAGACGCCGGAATTATACGTCGAAGTAACTCCCCTTGGCTATCCCCAATTATTGTAGTACCTAAAAAGGACAAAACGTACCGTGTGTGCTTAGACTTCAGGAAATTAAATGCTGTGACTATTGTTCCCGCGCCTAGTATCCCCGCTGCAGACGATATTTTACTGTCATTAGGAAAATCGAAGTTTCGAAGCAGTTTAGACATAAATGCCGGATTCTGGCAAATACCCATTGCAGAGGAAGACAAAGAAAAGACTGCCTTTGGAACTGATGCGGGTATATTCGAGCACAACAATGTGCTTTGGTTTGTCAGGCAGTCCCACCGTTTTTAAAAATCTGATGAACGCTGTCCTTGGCGACGTCTGACAGTTTGCCCTGGCCTTCATTGATGATATCATTGTCTTCAGTAATACTTTTGAGGAACACCTGCAGCACTTGGAACTAGTGTTTGACCGATTGCGAAAAGCCAATCTTAAGCTGAAAATATCAAAGTGCGACTTCTTACGTGAGAAATTGAATTACCTAGGACATGTCGTTTCCAATGAAGGAATATCGGTAAATCCAGAGAAAGTTTAGGTCGTGCGGTCAATGCCAGCTCCAACCACAGTCCGTCAGGTCAGAAGCTTTCTAGGTATGGCTTCATATTACAGAAAGTACGTTCCCGAGTTCAGCAAAATGGCAAGACCCTTAACGGCCATAACAAATAAAAATGCAAAATGTAAATGGACCCCCGAAGCGCAACAGGCATTTGACTCATTGAAGCATAGCTTAGTCACAGCCCCGGTGTTAGCTTTTCCAGACATCTCCAAGCCTTTGAAATTGTATACAGACGCATCCCAGTATGCTCTAGGAGCTGTGCTTACCCAGGAACAGGATGATCAGGACAGAGTTATACAGTACGTGTCGCACCAATTCTCGGAGGCACAGCAAAACTGGTCCACTATTGAGAGAGAGGCTTACTCGATTATCTACAGTTTAGGTAAACTCCGTCACATAGTAGTAGGGACACAGTTGACCGTATACACAAATCACAAACCGTTGAAACACCTATTCACAAGAAATGAAAAGCCCGCGCATACAACGTTGGGCTATCATGTTGGGCGAATACGGCTGCAAAATTGAATACATTTCCGGACCCGAAAACTACACTGCCGATGTAATGTCACGTCTCGAAAATACGCCCATAGCCGGAGACCTAGCGGACAATGAACACCTAGATTGGAAAGGCCCCGATGAAGAAGTTAACGTAGTGGACAATGCATACCAGTCGGAATCCGATTCAGAGACAGAGGACATGATGGCCGCCCCGACGGACGACACCAACTCCGCCTTACCTAGCCTACCCGACCTCAGAAAAGCGCAATTAGCTGATGACGAACTGGAGAACATTAGATCGGAATTAAACAAAGAAAGTTATCAGTTCATGACTAAATACTGTTTAGAAGACGGATTACTATACCATGTGGAGAAAGGAACAAAAACGAGCCCTCAAACTCGAATGCAACTGATGCTGCCCCTTCCCTTCAGGAAACCAGTATTAGAGTGATGGTTTCTTTGGTGGACATTTGGGTATTGAAAAAACTATTGATAAAGTGGCAAAATCGTATCATTGGACGACTATGCTGAAAGATGTGAAACAGTACGTCCAGACTTGTGAAACCTGCAACCGGAGGAAACTCAGGAAAGAAAGGCGTCCCATGCAGGACATGCCGATGCCGCGATACCCAATTGATATAATTGGTATCGACACTTGTGGCCCATTCCCCCTTTCGGACAACGGAAATCGATACGTCTGCACAATTGTGGATCATTTCAGTGGATGGCCAGAAGCTTGGGCCATCCCAGACAAATCTGCGGAAACCATTGCCAAATTGATATTGAAAGAATTCCTTCCTCGACACGGTTGTCCCAACATGCTTCTTAGTGATCAAGGCACAGAATATTGCAATACGATTATGGATCTGGTGTGCAAGGAATTGGGAGTAACGAAACTCCGCACCTCAAGTTACCACGCACAAAGTAATGGCTTAACGGAGAGGTTTCACAAAACATTGAACGAAATGATCTCCAAGCAAATTAGCGAAAACCAAAGTAAATGGGGCCAAGTACTGGATCCTTGCCTAGCCGCTTATCGGGTGAGCAAGAATGAGACCACGAATCATTCCCCCTTTGTCATCATGTATGGAAGAGATGCCCGAGTTCCCATTGACACCTTTCTACAACCTCGTGTTCGCTATACAGGAGAAGATTACGTCATCCCAAACTTGAATTTTTGCACAACGCCTTCCAGGATGTAGTTCAAAATCGTCAACAGTCCCGAGATCACAACAAGGCACTGATTGACAGAAAAGCTCAAGCGTCTTCCTTCAAGGCAGGAGACCCTGTTTATTACCACGACCCATCTGTTAAACCAGGAGAGTCGACAATATTTACCCTGTTTTGGAAACCTTATTTTAGAATCGTCTCTAAAATAGGCAACGAAAACTATGTGATTAAAAACATGATGAATGGAAAAACCAAGCTAGTGCACTCAGAGAATCTGAGACCTAGAGATATAGATGATGTATGGAATAGGACGTACGAGTCCGTACGACGACCGATCCAGGTAAGAACGAAACCAGAGGAGGAGTCGCTCCGCCACCAGTCCCTACGCGCAGCTAAACTCCCCCTTAGCGATCGCCTCTGGTATGACCAACGGCAGTTACCAGGCGAGGATGAGCAGCCCACCACGAACCAGAACTATGGTCACGGAACCACGGACCAGAACATGGTCACGGAACTACAGAACGGGGATATGGCGAAACCCCACCATTCCCACCAATAAAATATCTTCGAAGGTTGATTTGCCTCCAGCTAATGACCCATCACTGTTAACGGACAGAGAAGGGAGTTTGGGACAAACACGACCGCAACAACCGAACAGTGAGTATTCCGACACGCGACAGACTCACCGTTACGATTTACGTTCAAGGAAGCAAGCATTGGATAGTGCGCGCCCGAACGAAGGGTTACGGCTTGGTCAGTTTCTGGACTTTCTTGCCAACGAACGAAAACGGAGGAACGAAACGGATGTAGATGTTTTCACCCAGGATGAACGACCTCGTTTACAGTCCGAACCCCGATGTTCATCCCCAGAGGTGAACATCGCGAATGTACAAAACATTCGCAGAAAATGGTCGTTCCCAGAGTAGAACGCCATCGGATCTGTTGCTTGATCGTTACATGTTGTTTACGATATTAGATGCCATCATGAGCAATATCTTCTGTTTCAGCGCCCAATGAACCTTGGGATAGGTTTGGTAAATCCATGGCTGGATCCCCTTCGAAAATTAAACTTACTAAACATTACGGAACTCCCGCCGTTCATATCGACGGTCTCCCCGCCACCACCTATTTCGATGATATCGAAATGGTACCTTTGGCAAGTACACGAGATCACCTCCCCTGCGCCTACAATCGCACGTGGTTTTTTATTTTGTCAATCTGCGATTTTACAGCAATCGTGTTGGCCTTATGCGTCAAGGTATGCTGCCCCGGACAACGTTTCTCTATTAGCTTCCACAGATTCACCCCCGTATCGCGCCAGGATCCCTCTGATGAACCAGCCATATAATTACGCCAGCCTCTACCCATTCGGTGGTCACTGGACCAGAGCTCGGAGCCCGTACCATCGGAAGAACCGACGTCACGCCCGGGTACGCCCATTCCCGTCATGGCGACAGCGGCACAACGAGCCGCCGTCCCATCAAATCGACGGACCTAGTCGCTTGCGCCCACTGTGCATCAAGCAACTGCCCCCCTCGACACGACACATCGATGTGAGGCCCACATCACGTTCCCCCTCCCCGTACGAGTGCAACCGCCCGCGTCTAGATGACGGGTCGGGTCGGACAATGGTTGACGAAGAACGCCGGATCAGATGCCCGCGACGCTGACGTTGCCACGTCAGGAGTGCCTACCGCAAGTGGCCATGCGTGCCCACCGCCAGTAGCCGCAAGTGGCTATCCAAGCGCCAGCCGCAGCAACCGCGTGGGCCCGCCAGGCCACTGCGTTCCGAGTGCGTGTGTTTATATGTGTCGACCTCGCGTTGTGTGTGTTGGTGTTTGTATATGTTGTCGCGTTTTGTGTGATTATGTTTGTATATGTTCGGCCATACGAGCGTCCACTGCTCGTACGGATTAACTGGTACGTCCGCTTTAACATGTTGGCCTCTTACTGGACGCCATTTCTTGCCCCTTCAGGGACCAGCCAGCGTCCGTTCCACGCTGTTTTTCTGATACGTGTTAGGGTACTTGGCTCAGGTTCGCCCCTTATTGTCGCCCTTCGCCTTTAGAGGCGCCGGTCTGCAGCATTTTTTCTACGACCTAAAATGCTCACATTAGTGGTGGGGGAGGTATTGTAACAGCCACGGTGTTGTAACAGCCACACTCCTCCAGCCATGCCAGGACGCGCACACCCCGCGTCGTCGATTGCATCAGCCTCCCCCAGCGCCGGGCCACGCCGAGGCCACGCGACATTCGGGCGCCAGCTAAGATATATACGCAGCCTCGCACTGCATCATCATTCCGCATGCATCGGCCCAGGCGTGCGCTGCAACGACACTACGTATACTTTGTAGCATACACATTGCACCCAGCAATCCATCACCCGCCCGCCTTGCCACCAGAACACACGCTTAGATCAGCTAGTAACTTAAACAGCCGTCAATCGTTAGACATACACGCCACGCTATCGGTGCATCTGATGGGCCAACTACTGGCACCGACATAAACCAGATGGAAGCTGGTCCTTCTCAATTTACATACTCACACATGCTCCGGGGTAATAACTCAGGCATGTGCGTCAACCAACGCCCACAAGGAAGTTGGCCGCCATCTGGTCCGAGAGGTCAGAGGGAGGCCAGCACCCAGTAGTTTTCCACAACCCACCAGTATAAATACGACGGCACAGAACACTTTAAGGGCAGACCATCACCAGACGCCGAGCCGTGCACCTCTTGGCCGCCTGACGTCACCTAGGCTGGCATAGGACTCTACCTACACGGCACCTGACCTGGCGGGAGACGGAACGAGCGCCACCACCAAGTACCGGAGGAGCAAGGTATAGTTCGCACCATTTACGTGCGGGACTACTGAACTTTTGGCATCCATTGTTGCGCAATTGCATTGACAATCCGCCGTGTCCCGTATGTGCTTGAGAGCGTGAAAAGTGTGAATAACAACGCGAGGTCCCAAATCGAAGTGCTGTGTTTGGATGGACGGTCACGGACAACGACCAACAGCCCAGCATCAGCAGCAGCAGCAGCAGCAGCCGCAGCCTCAGCACACCGGACCGGCGCACTTGTCATAATCTCATATAACCTTGTCTGAGCTGTTTTTGAAGAATGATTTTTTTGGGGAAAAATTTCCACCAAAATTGTGCTTTAAAATTTTTCCCAAGTTAAAATAGAAGCCTAGCCTAACACAGCTTCACAAAACCTAACCTATTTGTTTCCTTCCTTATTGTATATTTATAAAACTTACATCGTTGTTACCTTAAACTACAATAAAAACCTTTAGTTTGAAAGCCCGGTCCTACCATCCGAATCTACCTTATCTGCAAACCCATCAGTTATCTCTTATTCAGGATCTAAATTCCTATATGCCTCCTCTTCCTGTTCTTGAAAAAAGCCAATGTAGCCTGTCTCTTCTTCTTTGCGACCCCCAGCACCGATGTGGTAAACATGCTCAAATGGGCTCTACTGGGCACTCGCACAAAACATCCTGCTCAAGTTCTACTTTCGAAATCTGGCTCGCTGGGTCCGCTTGGAACTCGGATTATGCGGACCACCCAAGTAGGAACTCGGTTTATAGAGAAAAAGAAAGAGAAAAAATGGGAGGCTTTCCATAGAGCATTTCCGTTCAAAGTGTTCCACTGGGCCCATCTTAAATGTTGAAAATAGTGGGGGTGACTCCTTGACCACTGCCGCCACATGGACGAAGTGGTCTAAATGTTGAAGTGAAATTGTGTTATCTGTTCTATCCAGGTAAAAATGTTAGGCTAGCCGTGAAACACATTTGTTGCACTACCTGGCTGGAACTGTTGATGCTGGCTATTCCGGAATGTCTCCTCTTCATCTTGTCCAGCAGGGTTGCCGATTCATCGAAAGATTGGATTGGGTGCCTTCCGATGGCCTTATGATGCTTGATCGCTGTATCCTCATCATGCATGATCCCTCGCTTATGTTCTATGCCTTTGTCTTGATTGGGGTTAACGTCGACAGGGATGTGATCACCCGTCTCAGGTGAAAGGCTGGAAATATTTCCAGGCGATAGCTAATGCCGTGCTGTTGATTGCTCCCTTCTGCTGGTATCTTTTGGGGACGGTTAGTCTAGGGGTAAGTCGCTCGTCTCACAATCGAAAGGTTGTTGGTTCGATTCTCACCTGTCGCTACTTTTTCGCCCGCGCCTAATCGGCGTGAGAGATTCACGGCGCTACATGACTGAACGGTCGATGTGTCGTGAAACAAATAACTAACAACGTGCTCATATTTTGGGAAAATGAGGCGGATATACATTTCCTGTCATATTCATCCGCTGTTATTGTCATGATGCTAGAGCAGTCACTACTTTTGCAGTTGAGAAACTCAACATCAAGGTCAAATCAGAGGTGTATTTTGCAGAAGGAATCTTGTCTTCACAGAGCATCAACCAAAATTCTGAATATGCTATTACTTCTTTAAAAAATATGGGCTTTGTCGAAGGCAATATCACGAGAACTAACTAACTGACTCTAAGGGTTTATCTTTTGTTTGCCATGCATGATTTCTCTGTCATAGTTCCCCCATAATTGTATACCAGGAACAATTTCTCGAAATAATTGTGCTTTTGCTATTTAAGGAACCAAGTTGAGTGGATGATTTACTACCACAATTCCTTGAATGGATCAGGTGATGGGGCCATGGTTCACGCAACAAGCTCTGCTTGGCAATAGAATCCTCGTTCCTTAAGCCCCCCAGCAACAAATGGGCGCAAAGTGACCCTTGATGTCGACGCGCCCCTAAACTCCAATCCACCACCACCCCCAGCAACAACTCTGATAACTCAGCAGCAACTAACAACTCAGTCATAGCTACTCATCATTTCACACTAGGAACAATTTCTCGAAGGAATTGTGCTTTTATTAGTCAAGGAACCAGGTTGAGTGGATGCTTTACTACCACAATTCATTGAATGGTGTGCACGTATCCCTATTCTGAAACATGCTCGAGGTTCAATGAAATATCAGTCTGCACAGAAATTATGTCATTGTCAATTCGGCTATGCTCCTGGAGAATGCGTACTGTTTCAAAGCAGGCTTTCCACTTCCTATACCTGCTGCATCGATATGTGGAACCAGGAATCGTCTCTAAAATAGGCAACGAAAACTATGTGATTAAAGACATGATGAATGGAAAAACCAAGCTAGTGCACTCAGAGAATCTGAGACCTAGAGATATAGATGATGTATGGAATAGGACGTACGAGTCCGTACGACGACCGATCCAGGTAAGAACGAAACCAGAGGAGGAATCGCTCCGCCACCAGCCCCTACGCGCAGCTAAACTCCCCCTTAGCGATCGCCTCTGGTATGACCAACGGCAGTTACCAGGCGAGGATCAGCAGCCCACCACGAACCAGAACTATGGTCACGGAACCACGGACCAGAACATGGTCACGGAACTACAGAACGGGGATATGGCGAAACCCCACCATTCCCTGCGGACCCTTCGAAGGTTGATTTGCCTCCAGCTAATGACCCGTCACTGTTAACGGACAGAGAAGGGAGTTTGGGAGAAACACGACCGCAACAACCGAACAGTAAGTATTCCGACACGCGACAGACTCACCGTTACGATTTACGTTCAAGGAAGCAAGCATTGGATAGTGCGCGCCCGAACGAAGGGTTACGGCTTGGTCAGTTTATGGACTTTCCTGCCAACGACCGAAAACGGAGGAACGAAACGGATGTAGATGTTTTCACCCAGGATAAACGACCTCGTTTACAGTCCGAACCCCGATGTTCATCCCCAGAGGTGAACATCGCGAATGTACAAAACATTCGCAGAAAATGGTCGTTCCCAGAGTAGAACGCCATCGGATCTGTTGCTTGATCGTTACATGTTGTTTACGATATTAGGTGCCATCATGAGCAATATCTTCTGTTTCAGCGCGCAATGAACCTTGGGATAGGTTTGGTAAATCCATGGCTTGATCCCCTTCGAAAATTAAACGTACTAAACATTACGGAACTCCCGCCGTTCATATCGACGGTCTCCCCGCCACCACCTATTTCGATGATATCGAAATGGTACCTTTGGCAAGTACACGAGATCACCTCCCCTGCGCCTACAATCGCACGTGGTTTTTTATTTTGTCAATCTGCGATTTTACAGCAATCGTGTTGGCCTTATGCGTCAAGGTATGCTGCCCCGGACAACGTTTCTCTATTAGCTTCCACAGATTCACCCCCGTATCGCGCCAGGATCCCTCTGATGAACCAGCCATAGAATTACGCCAGCCTCTACCCATTCGGTGGTCACTGGACCAGAGCTCGGAGCCCGTACCATCGGAAGAACCGACGTCACGCCCGGGTACGCCCATTCCCGTCATGGCGACAGCGGCACAACGAGCCGCCGTCCCATCAAATCGACGGACCTAGTCGCTTGCGCCAACTGTGCATCAAGCAACTGCCCCCTCGACACGACACATCGATGTGAGGCCCACATCACGTTCCCCCTCCCCGTACGAGTGCAACCGCCCGCGTCTAGATGACGGGTCGGGTCGGACAATGGTTGACGAAGAACGCCGGATCAGATGCCCGCGACGCTGACGTTGCCACGTCAGGAGTGCCTGCCGCAAGTGGCCATGCGTGCCCACCGCCAGTAGCCGCAAGTGGCTATCCAAGCGCCAGCCGCAGCAACCGCGTGGACCCGCCAGGCCACTGCGTTCCGAGTGCGTGTGTTTATATGTGTCGACCTCGCGTTGTGTGTGTTGGTGTTTGTATATGTTGTCGCGTTTTGTGTGATTATGTTTGTATATGTTCGGCCATACGAGCGTCCACTGCTCGTACGGATTAATTGGTACGTCCGCTTTAACATGTTGGCCTCTTACTGGACGCCATTTCTTGCCCCTTCAGGGACCACCCAGCGTCCGTTCCACGCTGTTTTTCGGATACGTGTTAGGGTACTTGGCTCAGGTTCGCCCCTTATTGTCGCCCTTCGCCTTTAGAGGCGCCGGTCTGCAGCATTTTTTTCTACGACCTAAAATGCTCACATTAGTGGTGGGGGAGGTATTGTAACAGTCACGGTGTTGTAACAGCCACACTCCTCCAGCCATGCCAGGACGCACACACCCCGCGTCGTCGATTGCATCAGCCTCCCCCTGCGCCGGGCCACGCCGAGGCCACGCGACATTCGGGCGCCAGCTAAGATATATACGCAGCCTCGCATTGCATCATCATTCCGCATGCATCGGCCCAGGCGTGCGCTGCAACGACACTACGTATCCTTTATAGCATACACATTGCACGCAGCAATCCATCACCCGCCCGCCTTGCGACCAGAACACACGCTTAGATCAGCTAGTAACTTAAACAGCCGTCAATCGTTAGACATACACGCCACGCTATCGGTACATCCGATGAGCCAACTACTGGCACCGACATAAACCAGATGGAAGCTGGTCCTTTTCAATTGACATACTCACACATGCTCCGGGGTAATAACTCAGGCATGTGCGTCAACCAACGCCCACAAGGAAGTTGGCCGCCATCTGGTCCGAGAGGTCAGAGGGAGGCCAGCACCCAGTAGTTTTCCACAACCCACCAGTATAAATACGACGGCACAGAACACTTTAAGGGCAGACCATCACCAGACGCCGAGCCGTGCACCTCTTGGCCGCCTGACGTCACCTAGGCTGGCATAGGACTCTACCTACACGGCACCTGACCTGGCGGGGGACGGACCGAGCGCCACCACCAAGAACCGGAGGAGCGAGGTATAGTTCGCACCATTTACGTGCGGGACTACTGAACTTTTGGCATCCATTGTTGCGCAATTGCATTGACAATCCGCCGTGTCCCGTATGTGCTTCAGAGCGTGAAAAGTGTGAATAACAACGCGAGGTCCCAAATCGAAGTGCTGTGTTTGGATGGACGGTCACGGACAACGACCAACAGCCCAGCATCAGCAGCAGCAGCAGCAGTAGCCGCAGCCTCAGCACACCGGACCGGCGCACTTGTCATAATCTCATATAGCCTTGTCTGAGCTGTTTTTGAAGAATGATTTTTGTTGGGAAAAATTTCCACCAAAATTGTGCTTTTAAATTTTTCCCAAGTTAAAATAGAAGCCTAGCCTAACACAGCTTCACAAAACCTAACCTATTTGTTTCCTTCCTTGTTGTATATTTATAAAACTTACATCATTGTTACCTTAAACTACAATAAAAACCTTTAGTTTGAAAGCCCGGTCCTACCATCCGAATCTAACTTACCTGCAAACCCATCAGTTATCTCTTATTCAGGATCGAAATTCCTATATGCCTCCTCTTCCTGTTGTTGAAAAAAGCCAATGTAGCCTGTCTCTTCTTCTTTGCGACCCCCAGCACCGATGTGCTAAACATGCTCAAATGGGCTCTACTGGGCACTCGCACAAAACATTCTGTTCAAGTTCTACTTTCGAAATCTGGCTCGCTGGGTCCGCTTGGAACTCGGATTATGCGGACCACCCTAGTAGGAACTCGGTTTATAGAGAAAAAAAGAGAAAAAAATGGGGAGGCTTTCCATAGAGCATTTCCGTTCAAAGTGTTCCATTGGGCCCATCTTAGATGTTGAAAATAGTGGGGGTGACTTCTTGACCACTGCCGCCACATGGACGAAGTGGTCTAAATGTTGAAGTGAAATTGTGTTATCTGTTCTATCCAGGTAAAAATGTTAGGCTAGCCGTGAAACACATTTGTTGCACTACCTGGCTGGAACTGTTGATGCTGGCTATTCCGGAATGTCTCCTCTTCATCTTGTCCAGCAGGGTTGCCGATTCATCGAAAGATTGGATTGGGTGCCTTCAGGTGGCCTTATGATGCTTGATCGCTGTATCCTCATCATGCATGATCCCTCGCTTATGTTCTATGCCTTTTGTTGATTGGGGTTAACGTCGACAGGGATGTGATCACCCGTCTCAGGTGAAAGGCTGGAAATATTTCCAGGCGATAGGTAATGCCGTGCTGTTGATTG
This sequence comes from Imbricaverruca yamaguchii, assembly GCA_034440575.1. Lineage (NCBI taxonomy): Eukaryota > Metazoa > Arthropoda > Thecostraca > Neoverrucidae > Imbricaverruca > Imbricaverruca yamaguchii. The sequence continues at coordinate 37,478 of JAOTOL010000715.1, read as the reverse complement.
CTCCCTTCTGCTGGTATCTTTTGGGGACGGTTAGTCTAGGGGTAAGTCGCTCGTCTCACAATCGAAAGGTTGTTGGTTCGATTCTCACCTATCGCTACTTTTCGCCCGCGCCTAATCGGCGTGAGAGATTCACGGCGCTACATGACTGAACGGTCGATGTGTCGTGAAACAAATAACTAACAACGTGCTCATATTTTGGGAAAATGAGGCGGATATAAATTTCCTGTCATATTCATCCACTGTTATTGTCATGATGCTAGAGCAGTCACTACTTTTGCAGTTGAGAAACTCAACATCAAGGGCAAATTAGAGGTGTATTTTGCAGAAGGAATCTTGTCTTCACAGAGCATCAACCAAAATTCTGAATATGCTATTACTTCTTTTAAAAATATGGGCTTTGTCGAAGGCAATATCACGAGAACTAACTAACTGACTCTAAGGCTTTATCTTTTGTTTGCCATGCATGATTTCTCTGTCATAGTTCCCCCATAATTGTATACCAGGAACAATTTCTCGAAATAATTGTGCTTTTGCTATTTAAGGAACCAAGTTGAGTGGATGATTTACTACCACAATTCCTTGAATGGATCAGGTGATGGGGCCATGGTTCACGCAACAAGCTCTGCTTGGCAATAGAATCCTCGTTCCTTAAGCCCCCCAGCAACAAATGGGCGCAAAGTGACCCTTGATGTCGACGCGCCCCTAAACTCCAATCCACCACCACCCCCAGCAACAACTCTGATAACTCAGCAGCAACTAACAACTCAGTCATAGCTACTCATCATTTCACACCAGGAACAATTTCTCGAAGGAATTGTGCTTTTATTAGTCAAGGAACCAGGTTGAGTGGATGCTTTACTACCACAATTCATTGAATGGTGTGCACGTATCCCTATTCTGAAACATGCTCGAGGTTCAATGAAAAATCAGTCTGCACAGAAATTATGTCATTGTCAATTCTGCTATGCTCCTGTAGAATGCGTACTGTTTCAAAGCAGGCTTTCCACTTCCTATACCTGCTGCATCGATATTTTGCCGTATAAAACACCACTGAGTAATGTCAATAAGTGGCAATATGTAAGTCATCCTGACTGTAATCGGATACATAAGGTGTGCCTAAGTTATCACTTCACTTGACGCTCACAGTCTTGGCCTAGCTTTTCCAGGGATTAGAAGGTCAGGTATGACGTTGGCACCATCCACTTTGAGATTTGCTGTGGCTACTGCGCATTGTCAGGATTTTGGTCCACTATAACTTGTACTGATGGACTGTGAGCTTGGCATTTTTGCGCCTGATTTGTGATACCATTGTCCGCCCCTGTCACTTGTTGACTTTGTCACACACACAGTCCTTGCCTTTCTGCCCCTGTTCTACCTAGACTGTTCAATATAATCGACTTCCCCTTCTGCTACCTCCGAACTTGTTGCCATTTGTACCGTAATTTACGCTACTCTCCGCATTGTATTTTCAGTTTCCTTGAAAGAAGCTTATAGCCCTGCGATGGAACCTTCGAGCACGCCTATGTACATACTTCCAGGTAAGATGAAGTGAGTTTTTTCCCGATGTGAATGTCCTTCACAGCAGGCGGTTACTTCCATTCAATTGGCTAGAGATAAGATGTCAGGAATTTCGGGAAGCAAAACAACTGGACTTCTTCTGACATGCAAAAGCGCAACAGTGTCCAAGGACTTGAGGGCACAATTGTGTTCAAAGATGTGCTTTTACGGAGCGCCACTGCGCGCCGGCATTTCCCTGCCAGTGCGTATCGTAGTGCTTCAGACCATCAACGCCGGCTCTAGCGAAGCCGTGCCTCCGTGTCGTCCGGTTGGCGATGATGTGGTAGGCGCTGGATGCTGTAACTGTGTGATATTTACTTTACGTTAGCAAAGGCTCATGGTCGTGACGGCCAGACTCCCACGTGACGTAAACAGGAAGTGCATGCTTAAGTCTCTCAAGCCTCTCCAGGTGTGTCTCAGTAGCCCTTCCATAAATTGTTCTGCAAGCGCAGTTCACCGGTCGCATTGCTCGCATGTTGGTGACGGCATCTTGAACATGAATCACCCTCCCGTTTTGCAGACGATCCCCCTGACTTCAAAGTTAAGCAAGAAGTGGTGGAAATATTGGCTGAGAATTCGTCTACAGGCGCTAGCACATCTTCTGCTGAAGGTATATTTCCTGATTACAAATTGCTTTGTCTGTTGCTTGTCACATAGTGTTTCCCGTGGTTGTTCCGGATGTCTAAATCCCAAGAAATGTTTGCCACACAAGCCATGCATTATTCCAATGACGCCCCTGGCCATTCTCCTGGCGCTATCTGGCTGAAGTATGAAATGTGAAACGGTTTGCTTCCACGAAGCTTTTTAACCTGGGACATCAGAAATGTTGGTACAAATCTCCTGAACACATCGCCAAATGGTTGAATATACATTTTGTGCCTTTTGACCCTGTTTTTTATTTGTTTCGTTGTTTTGTCATTTCAGCCCTTCATAATGTATACCTTTATGCCACCGTTCCACCTATGCTATTCAATAGGATCGATTTTCTTTCCTGGACGTTTTAAGCATGTTCAAAGTAGTTTGCTACCTTCCATGCGGTTGTCGTTTGTGCCGTAGTCCGCGCTACTTCCACCGTCTTATTTCCAGGTTCGATGAAGGAAGAAAGTCCCAGCAGTGTGATGGAATGCGGCATCGAAGCTTCGAGCACACCACTATATATACTTCCTGGTAAGGCGATTTGCCACGACTTGAAGGTCCATCACAGCATGCAATTACTTACACGGCCTTGGTTATGGTCGACATTTCTTGGAAGCGAAACATAGATTTCTTTTTATAGGCCTAACCCAACAGAACTGAAGGACACAAATATCTTCAAAAAAAATTTTGTTCTGGAGTCTGGTTCAATTTCACCAGCCTGTGAATGTATGGTCCTCAAAGATTCCTTCCTAGCTTCCGAGCGAACCTGTATACGAAAACCACCTAAGTACCATTCGAAAATCCATGATGAATATGACCTGACAATGGCATTATCTTTTACGGACATGCAAATAACAATTTTTTCACATCTTTTCGAACCATCTTTCTAAGATACGTACGTCTCCTCAATACCACATCAATTCCCGTAGCTCCTGGTAGCTCAGTTGGTTAGAGCGCTGGCCTGCACTGGTCTCTCCTGTACTGGCAACACCGGGTTCGAGTCGCTTCGCGCGCTCGCATTTAGCCCCCGGCCGGGAGTGTCAGTTGGCAGCTGGCCCGATTAGGCCCGGGACCAGCTACCGGGCGGCAGTGTCGGTGCATTGGCGGCACGTTAAACTTTCGGCCTAAATTCTGCCGTTGAGCTGGAGTTCATGGATCGGTTGGTGGGGCCAGGGTTCACGCAACAAGCTCTGCTTAGCAATAGAACCGTGGTTCCTCAAGCCACCCCAGCAACATTTCAGATCAAATTTTTTAATTAAAAAAAATCGCCCCACACCTCGTATATTTTGTATATGTTGCATATATATTTTATGTTTTCTTTTGTTTTTAAAAACTCATTTGCAGCTTTTAAACACTTATCCCAGTTTTGAAGATTTACTTGCACTTACTGATCCAATATTTGAACATTTTTTTTTTGGGGGGGGGGGGAATAAAATATTACAAGGCTTAATTAGCTTAGACGCTGGGACGTGGGTTGCGCATGAAATACATATGCGCGTAAGGCAATATATAGAGCGAGGTAAGGGAGACGGTACGCGAAAAGACAATCTTTCACAATATTTAAGTATGTCCAAGGTTGATTCCGTCAAGAAGCACTCCCAACCCAACGCCTTAAAACCGAAACGTCCCTGAATTATGGTCACTTGAGTAGGGCAATTCGAGATTGTTTTTGTATTTCGTTAACAAATTTCCCTCGCGTACCCCTAGGTGGAAACTCTGGTTCATCGACCATGCCACCTAGCTGGGCCTCTGGTTGAACCTTCGATGAACAAAGGTTCCCATAATGATCAAAGTGTTTTTGATTAGCTCTGCCTCTGACGTCGATGGTGGCCTCGATGAAGGATTGCACGAACACCCCTTTCAATCGGCGAATTCGGTCTATTGTTTCCTGGAATATCGAGGCTATCTTTTGAACCTCCCCAGTTGCCCCAAACCCTCATATATCTACGGGAATCGACGAATTATCAGGGGGGAGGGTGTCCGGAGGAGCGACATTTCTTCGGCGGGGCACCGCTTCGAAGGTATTTGGAGTGGTGCCTTACCCATCCGAGGGGTATCTCAGGCTGGAAAATACGAGGGGGTGCTCTCGTTTCTTCCTGGATGAGCGTTTTTGCTGGCACATGTGCCTGAGGAGTCGTATTGGTGGTTGAAGTTAACGATATGTGTTGAAGCTAACGATATTGTATCATTTTTGGACGTGATCCCCTTTGACCTGAGATAGGCCAATTATCTTTCATGACCTGAAGTTAAGGTTTTATCCTTAACGCATAAATGAGAAAGGAATGTGGATCAAGGATTCGTTTTTCCGTTTTTCCGCTATCGTGGAGAAACCTTCGGCGGATGGGGACGCATCAAAACCCCTCCCGGACAGGGCGGGTTAACGCTGGGTTTTCATGGCGAAGCCGCCGCTCCGCTGTGATCTGGTGCTTGCCTCGTTTGGCGATAACGTAAACACGGGTTACTGCGACTGTGCTGCATTAACTAGACTTCAGCTAACGCCAATGGTAGTGATGGCGAGACCCACTCGTGGCGTAAATCGTGGTGAACGTTGGATTCCCTGAAACCCTGTCAAGGTGCGTTTCGTGAGCCCTTTGCCATGTTGTTCGAGACGAGAAAGCAATATTTTCCTGTCACAAAGCTGATGTATCACTGATACTTCAACTTCAACATACACCGGTTGCCTTTTTTGCAGACAATCCCCCCCGACTTGAAGGCTGAACAAGAGGCAGTGGAATTTCCGGAGAAGAATTCGTCTTCGGACAGCTCTCCACCTTCGGCGAAAAGTACAATTTCTGATTGTCACTGACTTTCTATTTGTCGTCGCATAGTGTTTTCCTGTCATTGTTCTAGATATGATCGGACACAATGTGCATTGTGCTCGGACTGTATCGCAGTGAGGGTTAAATTAGCAAGCGGTTGCCTTCCCGTTAGGTACACACACGGACGAGATGCGCTCAACGAGGCATGTTTGATGCTGTCACGCCGGTTTGCCCTCTAGCGGCTAGTTAGTTTTTGTGGTTTCGGGGCGCATCGACCGCATACGTTATATTACTACCCTTCCTCTGTCCGAAACCGGCGGAGTAATTCTTTGGATTCTCTCAAAGCCCTTAGAGGTGCGTTTCAGCAGCTTCTTCCCATATTCGTCAGCAAAGGAAGTTTGCATTTTCCTGTCACATTGTTCATGCATCGCTGATGCCAACTTAAGCGTAAACTAGTCGCCTTGTTTACAGGCGATCACCCGGACTTGAAAGTTGAACAAGAAGCGGTGGCATTATCGGTGGAGAATTCGTCCTCAGACATCGGCCCACCTTCTGCGGAAGGTACAATCACTGATTGCCACAGACTCTTTCTGCTGGTCGTCACGTAGTGCTTTCCTTGCATTGTTCCCCATACGATTGAATACTATGGTGATTGTGCTCGTGCTGTGTCCCGGTGAGTGCTACATTTGCCAGGAGCTGCCTTCCCACCAGCTACGTATGCGGACGACGTGCACCTACTGAAGTATGGTTAATGCTCTGACGCTGGTTCCACTCTAGCGGTATGATCCTGTGAAAACGATGCACCACTCCCTTGGATGGAAATACTGCCAAAATGGCTGATGATAAGCGGACGTTCGATGCTGTCACATGGATTTGGTGTTCCGACGTTGCTCTGCGGATCAAGTTGGTAGGGCCCTCATTTCTATCACCTGCGGGTGCATCGCTTGTAACAGCATGAGTCAGAGCCGGTCAGTTGTGCTGTTTACTGAGCACCGTCTGAAGTTAAAGCTAGATAATGTTCGAGGGTCATGCGGTCTCCGTATTTACAACATTCCTGATGGGTCGCGTATGCGAGCATTAACTTGAACCAGCCGCCTTGCTTGCAGATGATTCGCGTCACTTCGAAGTTAAAGAAGAAACGGTGCAATTTGCCGATGAATGCGGATCTTCAGACGTGAACCAAGATGCTGTGCCAGGTACGGCCTTTGATTTATTGGAACCAGCGGGTGTAGAAGGGGTGTGCGTGCGCTGGAAGTCCCACGTCATATTTTTCTTCCGAGATGGCATCCGTTTGTTTGTTTATTGGGTGGTTCACGACGCAATTTCTGCACATCCACGGCGCCGCCCACACTGTTTCGCAGATGGGCCGCGGGATTGGGAAATGTCCGGAGCGGTGCTAGTGCGGAACCCGGGACCTTTGGCTCCCAGAGCCCAACACCTTAACCACTCGGCCCCCCCCCCCCGGGATGGCATCCGAACCGGCACGAACATACCAATCTGGGAATATGGGGATATCTAGGATATGAGATGTCCGTCTGTGGTGGGTGCAGTACGACTCGGAACAGAATTGTGCAGTACATCAATTTCAGTGCTCGCATGGTCGGACTGAGATACCGTAGCGCGGTGGCTGAATGCTTTCCTACTTACTGTGGGCGAGCGTGTCCCGTATGACAAAAGAAAACTACCTGCAATTCATATGCAGCATGTTTGGTCGGTTATTGGTTTTACGACACATGGACCGTTGAGTCATGTAGCGTCGCCAATCTCTCAGGCCGATTGGTCGCGGGCGAAGAGTAGCGACAGGTGAGACTAGAACCGACAACCTTTCGATTGTGAGGCGAGCAACTTGTCCCCTAGGCTACCCGTTTTGCACTCGTATGTCCACGATTCTTCGAGAATGTAATATCCGGCCGCGTTCCATAGCACGTGTAATCACGCCGAGCACTCCCCCTTGGCATGTTTTCCCAGTGAAAACTGACATGACACTAACCTGCTCAAAGAAAGGGCAGGTAAACCCGGAGGAACTCTGAAGGGTAGCATTGGAAAAAATGCACGAATATAACGAATTTTCGCGTATTTACACGTACGGCTCAAAGTGGGCCTCTGGTGTTGGGTGTGCTTACGTAAGTGTTCGATCTTTTTGTTTACCGATGCAAACCTCGATTTTTACTGCCGAACTGTATGCCATTCTACAAGCCCTCTATTTTATACAGAAGGACCGGTCCACAAAGTACGTGATTTTCACAGACTCTCTGAGCAGTCTCCAGGCACTGAACATCTTTAACCAGGATAACCGACTTGTTCGGAGGATTGTGAAAGTAGTAAGATCCCTGCATGACATCGGAATAATTTTAGTGTTCTGCTGGATTCCTACAACACATAGTTATATGTTGACCGGTAATGAACATCACGTATGTCCGCGCTGTTCTAACCCACTTACCGTGTACCATGTTTTAGTTGGCTGTGCACTGCTAGATCCTCTACGACGCCAGATTTTAGGACGGTAGAACACCGACTCTTCTTTACGTATGCTTATAGGGAACGACCCTGAGGCCGTTGCGTCTGGGAATATTTTTATGTTCATTCGACAAGCTCGCCTTGACGTGATATACCCCCACCCGTGAAGATGGATAGTGAGCTATGATAGCAGCACCGTAGATTGATTACATTTCAGTTATGGGCGCAGAATGACCCTAGATGTCGACGCGCCCCTAAACTCCAATCCACCACCACCACCATCTCCAGGATGTCGGCGTGCAGATACTCGGTGGCATGCTTAATACGCAGCCTGTTTTATATTCCTCGAAGTTTGGATTGTGTGTGTGTGTCGCGCTCGTACCTGTCATTCAGGTGGATAATTGGAAACCCATGTGATGGCAAGCTACGAGCTACAAGCTACGAGCTACAAGGTACAAGCTACAAGCTAATGGGCGCTGTATGACCGAAGCAGTCGATGCGCCCCTAAGCCCAAATAACCAACCAAGCTACAAGCTATACTGCAAGCTACATAACCAATGCAGTCGATGCGCCATCAGGTCCAAATAACTACCTATACCATACCACAACTTTGGTCAGAATAGACTGGTCGATGCGCCCTAAAGGCCTAATAACTAACTTGGTCAGAATGGAGGTACAAATCGCAGGAACCATGTACTATGTGCAGGTCTATCTTGATTGAGCCATATTATCTTGATATTATCTTGTTCTGTTTCAGGTTTGCCGTGTAATGGCCCCGCCACGGTTCCTCAGGCAGTGAAGGAGTGCGCTTCAAATGGAAATCTGCAGAAAGGAGCCCCGCAGAAACACCACGGCATCCGGACGACTGAAAGACGGCACCAATGTGCCACCTGTGACGAGCGGTTTGTGTCCGAATCGAGTCTGAAAATACACCACCGTGTCCACACGGGTGAGAGACCATACCCATGTGACACCTGTGACAGGAAGTGTTCGACGAAATGGAACCTGGAAATACACCGCCGCATCCACACTGGTGAACGACGATACCAATGTGACACCTGTGGCAAGCGGTTTGTCCGGAAATCGGGCCTGAATTTACACCACCGTATCCACACTGGTGAGAGACCGTACCAATGTGACACCTGTGACAAGAGATTTACGAGGAAGTCGAACTTGAAAATACACCGCCGCCTCCACACGGATGAACGACGCTACCAATGTGACACCTGTGACAAGCGGTTTACCCGCATATCGTACCTGAATGTTACACCGCCGTATCCACACGGGTGAGAGACCGTACCAATGTGACACCTGTGACAAGAGGTTTGCGATGAAAGTGAACCTGAAAGTACACCTCCGCATCCACACGGGTGAAAAACCACACCCATGTACACTTGTGACAAGAGGTTTACCCACAAATCGCAACTGGATAAACACGCCTCATCCACACGGGTGAGACACCCGTACCCATGTGACACCTGTGACAAGAGGTTTGCGACGAAAGTGAACCTGCAAGTACACCTCCGCATCCACACGGGTGAAAAACCACACCCATGTCACACTTGTGACAAGAGGTTTACCCAGAAATCGCAACTGGATAAACATCGCCTCATCCACATGGGTGAGACACCTTTCCCATGTGACACCTGTGGTAAGAGGTTAGCGACGGAAGCGAGCCTGCAAGTACACCTCCGCATCCACACGGGTGAAAAACCACACCAATGTCACACTTGTGACAAGAAGTTTGCCTGCAAATCGTACCTGGATAAACATCGCCGCATCCACACGGGTGAAAAAACGATTCCAATGTAACACCTGTTACAAGAGTTTTACGACAAAATGGGACATGGAAGAACACCACCGCATCCACATAGGTGAAAAGCCACAAAGTGTGGCATCTGTGACAAAAGGTTTACGTGCAAATCGATGCTGAACAGACACCATCACAGCCTCATGGATTAAGGACCATACCGATGTGACACCGGTGACCAGAGATTTATGTGCAAATCGAACCAGAAAGTACACCGTCGCATCCACACGGGTGAAAGGCGTACCAGTGTGACAGCTGCGGCAAGATATTCAGGCTTAAATCGTGCCTTGATATACACCGCCGCATACACACCGGTGAAGGGCCGCCTTACCTGCGACACCTGTATACGGCACCTGTACCAAGAGGTTTCCGTGGCAATGGAACCTGAAAATACACCGTGACAGCCACACAGGTGAAAGGCCGTACCAGGGAGCCGCGGTAGCTCAGTTGGTAGGGCGTCGGACTCTTCATCGAAAGTGTGTGAGTTCGAATCTCGCAACCGACTGGATTTACCGAGTCCACCCGCGGTCAATCGGTGTGATATGTTGGCGACCCTATATGACCTAGTGGTTGAACACGTAAAAGAACTCGATGAAAGGTCATACCCATGTGACACCTGTCATGAATTGCTTACGTCGAACGCCGGCCTGCGTCACTATCGTCTTATCCGCACGGGTGAAGATCATACTATTGTAACACTTGTGACGAGAGGCATACATGGAGCCTGACAGTACACCACAGCAGCCATAACGGCGAATGGTCTTACCAATGTGACAAATATAGTGTTTGCAAATATAATTATTTTATCGTGCACTATGTTTGGTTACCGGGGTTATAAGCGCACTAACAGCAATGTATGGGTGCAGCCCACGCCTCTCATCTGTTGGCTGTTGGACCGTTGCAGCGATGGACCTCTCGCTTGCAACTCGCCGCCAGGAGAACCAGCTTTCAGGGATGATTTCTGCCGAGAGAACAACCATTGGACCTCTGTAGTCGATGCGCCCCAAGGCTCAAATAACTAACAACACATGCATCACCTGGTTTGAGGAGGGCACTACCCCATCTTGGTTTTCACCCCTCCCCTTCGAATACACCAACGGCTAACATGGGAGCCTGTGAGCCAACCATTCCCATGGATGGCAACCAGAAACCAGTGCGGCATCGCGGATGACATATCTAAAGGAAATATATATATATATATATATATATATATATATATATATATATATATATAAAAATGGAATGTATATATATATATATATATATAATGGTGAACATATATATATAGGTCAACAATTATTCAATAAATGGCGCAGTGAGAGGACCTATATTTCCAGCACAAAGCACATCCCTAAGGCCACAAGCTTTCTTCAGGGTGACACAATAAAAAATTAAAAACCACACAATCATGCACTCGAATTCTTGTGTTCAAAACGTGACACGTATCGCGATCTCTCGCTGGGCTAACGAAGGACATATTGCGAAATACTGTGTCAATGGCGAAAAGCAACAAAACAATTTTTTTTAAATGGCTGCCTTTCGAGAATTTCGCATCCAATAGCATTCACATCGTCATCTGAGTGTGTTTGTGCGTGTGTGTGTGTGTGTGTGTGTGTATGTGTGTAGGTGTGGGACAAACTAGCCCGGTTCAGATTCCCGCTGCGCCTCCACCACATCGTCCGGCACCAGGTACGCTATCATGCTAGCAATCTTGTCAAATCCAGGTGAGCTGTTGAAGCAAGCCTCGGTATCGATAAATGCGGCCTCTATAGCTTTACTCCTAAATTTGTCCATTAATTGGGCTACTTCACAACACCATCCGACCGCGGAAGGAGGGGCTCCTCCCCGTGGACAGCCAGTGCGCTCGACACCCTGTGGTACGCAAGATCAGCCCTGTGTAACAACGTGTCCCGGAACACCGGGCTGATCTTACGTACCACAGGATGCTGAGTGCACTGGTTGTTCACTGGGAGAAGGAGGGGCACTTTCCGCGGTGGGATGGTGCCTGTGAAATAACCCATACAAATTTAGGAGGAAAGCTATAGAGGGCGCATTTATCGATACCGAGGATTGCTTCAACAGCTCACCTGGATTTGTCAAGCTTGCCAGCATGATAGCGTACCTGGTGCGGGACGATATGGTGGAGGCGGAGCGGGAATTTGACCCAGGCTAGGTAGTCCCACACCTACACACGCAAAAACACCCCCACACGCACACGTTCACACGCACACACACACACACACACACTCACATGACGATGCGAATGATATTGGATGTGACATTCTCGAAAGCCGGCCATGTCTTTTTTCTGTTCTGCTGTCTCGCCATTTACGCAGTATTTCGCAATATTTCGTTCGTCAGCCCTGCGAGAGGTTACGATACGTGCCATGTTTTGAACACAAGAGTTCGAGTGCATGATTGTGTGCTTAAGGTTCGCAAATTTTGTAATTGTGTCACCCCGAAGGAAGCCTGTGTCCGAAACGTTGGTGTTGTGTTTTGTGGTGGAAATATAGTTTCTCTCACTGTGCCACTTATGGTATAATTTGTCCAAATATTATTCAATATATATATATATATATATATATATATATATATATATAAATATACATACACCTACCTACCTAGGAACTATGTTTGTGCGTTCTTTGATACCTATTTTCGCATTGGTACACGTCTTACCTATATAGGTACCTAAAGCGCAAACTGAGAACCATGGCCACAACGGAGCCAAGGTACCCACCTGCCCTTACCGACCCTGACTGGCACCATTTAATATGCTAAAATAATATTTCATTTTAAGTAACCGGGTTATAAGGAAAATCCCAATAAATATTATAAATGAGTGAAGGTATATACTTCCTAGTATTCATTTCAACATATTTTGTCCTCATGAAGTGCGACGTTTAAGGCCACAAACTGCAATAACAGTGTTCTATAATTATTTTTTGCACGTAGCAGTCAGCTGTTGACCGAGTGTTTGGTGCCGTTTCCATGGTTGCTTGGGCCATGTTGTCTGCAAACTTCGTGTGGATATTCCTCGCCGCTGCTCATATTCGGCTCCTAGGTGATTAACCGAGTTATACAATTTGTCAGATGAAGTAAAACCAGACTCCAACAAATTAAAACAGCCAGCAAGCAGGTTTGCATCCAGACCTGGCAAGCCTGCGTGCTCTCGGCGGGCTGTTCACCGAGGTGGAGGAGGTGGAGGCGTACATGGCCCGCGACATCAGCGGCAAGGAGAAAACCAGCCGGCTGTATCTCGAGATCAGGCACGCGCGAAGTTGCTGCCTCATCTACCCGAAGGCAGCAAGCATCTTCAGACTGAAGAGGAACTTCAGGAACCGGACCACCGAAGAGTACGCACGTAACCTGTGTGTTTATCTAGGGAAAATCACCTGCCGCGCTGACGTGACCATCTCCGACTTCAGCGAAGCTCTGAGCAGGATGGTTTGAGTCAGACCTATCAGGCGACGAGAGGTCAGGTGCGGACTCAGTCGCCAAAGAGCATCGTGGAGCAGCCCGCCACCAGACTGACCGAGTTCCTGTGGAGTGTGAAGAGTGGAGCGCGTAGAGAGTCACCACTCGACGAGTTTCTGTGGCGCCACGCCGTCTTTCAACTAGCCAGCCCGGGAATTCCCACGCCGGGCCGTCCTCGGGTGCGGAGACCCGACGACCGCGGTGGCTCTGGGTGACACGACGACGGACGGCCTTCTTCTGGCGCCTCAGTCGTCAGCAAGATCGGTCTTGGTTCTCAATTATGTGATTTCGGCCTTAAATCGTGACAGGAAATACACGGTATAGGCGATATTACGCAACTAAGCTATTGTGATTACTAGCTAGCATTTGCGAGCTAAAACTCTCCTTCGAGTTTCAGATTTTCCGCGATGGATAGTCATTTAGCCATTAAACCCAGGCCACTAGTAATTTTATGACAATGTCGCTGCAAAAATGGCTTCACAAAACTAGGGTTAGGTTTGCGTACAAGCGCATGCGCCAATACCGCGGCGAGGCTCACTGTGCGTGCCGGCGCGACGCGTGCGCCATCTATGGGCATTTTTGTAAGCCTGAAGTTTTCTGGACATTATGGAATTCCTGAGACACGAATTGATACAGAGAAACGAAAATTGGTATCTGGCTACCTGTGCTTGATCGTCACAACATATTTAGGTAGCATCTTAAAATGGATAGAGTTGTGGCCTTCAGGTAGACGTCAAAGAGTGATGCTAAATGGTACAGAGTCATCATGTCAAAATGTTCTTAGTGGAGTTCACCAGGGTTCAGTACGGGGGACACTACAGTTCAATATATTTTGTCTTTATGTGTTTATATGTGCATATGCATATCCATAGGAAAGTTTAGTAACAATCCCTACTAAAGTTTCAGATGTTCAGTAGAGACATATATGTGAATCTCCCCCTTTTCATAACAATACTTTCGAAACTTTTTAGGACGTAACTTATGGGAAGTCGTTCGAGGGAGGTCGATAGAAGAGACAAATATTGCGCACTTGTTCCATATATGTTACGTCTTCATCCTTGCGTTTGGGGTATGGCTGGTGGCGTGTTGTGGTAACATGATCGCGCGGAGAGATGATCAGGTTCAGGTTCGTCTTTTGAGAATTGCTGTTGTATTATGCAAACAAGTTGTATATTGTGTGAGTTAGTTTTTAGTTTACACTGATAGGCATTTCTTGCATTCTGGCATGCAAATGGTACAATTACTGCCTGTCCACCTGTAGTATGGGCTAGAGGTATGGCATGGCCTTGGGCTATAGGCTTATGTCTGTAGCATAGGCATGAGCTGTTTCTAGGTAAGCGTATCTGCTTGTTCCTTGCTTTTTATATTTTGCCAGCTCAGATGCAATGCAGGGCCAAAGGGAACATTTCTCCTGAAATGTCCATTTTTCAGGGCCTTTACTGCTTGATGCCTCTGCCTGGAAGTGTTTGTTTTTTTCTCTTGTTGATGCAACCTGCCCAAAATGTATGTTGATCCTTCATTTCATGTTATGTGATCCAGATGACACCCTTGTGTTAATTTCAATGTAATGGGGATGTGGAGTGATTGGTTGAAGCCTATGCATAAATGATGAGATGAAGTGCACTACATCAATCCACTTTTGATTGTCTTCTTATTTAGTTACATACTCTGTAAACTCCAATAAGTAAGTTAAACAAGATCCTTGAGGTTACAATCCAGGTTGAAAATCCCTTAGAAGGTTGTGCCTATTGAGATGAGTCTGAATATTCTGTTTCACAAATTTCTATAGTACCAGTTTCCTACACACTTCATGCATCTTTTTGAAAAGCTGTACTACATTTGTGTTTTTCTGAGCTCCTGATACTTGAGGATAATCCATATAATGCCTGAGAATGATACCTGAGGAAGCCCCCAATGTTTTATTTTTCCATTTTCTATTTACTTCCCGATCCATTTGTGCCCTTAAACCCAAATAATCAATCATTGAGTTGTTTTGCATATGCCATAATTATCTTTAGCTTGGTGATTTAATATGATAATTATTGGCTTAAGGGCTCCACTACATCACAATCATCAACAACAATTTTACCATCTAGCTCCATGGCCTCACATTACACTTCTTAGTTTTACATTTGTAGAAACTGGAGGATTGCTGGGATTGCCTGTTGAAAATTCTTGAGCTAATTTGCTTTCAGCCAGTCTTTTAGAAGCCATAACACTCCTAGCTATATTTCTGGTTCTTCTACAGTAAAGATCTGTATCAGATTCTTCATCTGATTTATCTATCATCTAAGGACTCAGCAGTAGAACACCTTAGCACATGGTCACATGGCTCCTTGTTGCTGCTTAAATCCCCGCCACTTTTTCAATTGATTGTAGTGCAACATGGGCTTAACATATTACTGTATGATAATGGATAGTACACCTTATTGTATGTTCTGAAAAACATACACCTATGGTCACCTGCATGCCATCAAATTCAAATATGAACTCAGAATGGGTGGTGCACCTTGCATGCCATATATTAGATAGGGAAGTGCAATGGGCTCCCTGTGGCTGGTATTGGGATGACACCCCTGGTGTCAGCTCAAGCATACACAATCATCCTACTTTTCACAGAATTTCCTTGCATGTTTTATTTAAACATATAAACCATCATGCTTAGCTTTTGGTCAGCTGTCAGCTTGTTGCTTATATTGAGGTAAAATAGATATGAAAATTGAAGCTGACATGGTGAACATTTCAAGTGCACATAATAAGCTTCATTCTCCTGTACTTATCATTTTTACTGTACTTATTCCCCTGTATGGTACATATGGTACAATTACCCTCCATGCAGAAATGCATAGTTTACATTGCCAATTAATGATGGACCTCCTGCTCCATTTTTATGGATGGGTGCTACATAACCAGTAGGAGTTGATGCACCCTTAAGCCCAAATAATCAATCAATCAATCCATTTTTTATGGAGTCAATAATAAAGATGTGGAAAGGGTGGGCTAGGAAGGAAGCATTTGAAAGGATATTTATTCTATATCTAGCATGAATTGTAGATTGGGAGCAATAGCTTTTCATAAATATGGAATGTTGATCATGCTGTAAAATGCTGTGGGGCTTTTGCAGACCTAAACCTTGTTTGTGTACTTGTCTTTCCATAGGTTTTGACCAAAATGAAATAGATGTATGTGTGCTGTGATTATTTGGCATATCATTGAATTGGGGTAGGGTCAGATTTGTATTTTGTTGTCCTGGCTGTGGAGATAATATTTTGAGGTAATGAAAAATGGAGACAATGTTTTTCTTTCATCCTATGACATCTGAATCTCATTTGGAGTTTTTCAGTTGTCATTGAACACTATCACAGTTACAAACAGGAAAAATGAGAGGATATGTCTGGAGATGATGCCAAAACATCTAGCAACAGCTTACTTTTCCAATCCTGGTCAGGCACTATTCAAGCCAAACAACTAAGCATAGTTTCTGCGTATCTCATAATCATGTATCATTATGACTGCCACACCTGAAAATGTACCTGTTCTCTCTGAATACCCCAGTGGATACCTTCAATTTGCTGTTTTACTATGCTATTTGTTCCTGTTTCCAGGTTCCCTCAAAAGAAATATGGTGTGCAAGTGAAGGGGATCAGGGCACTGCAGCAGGCAGGCAGATGATAGTAAATTGTGGAAGCCAGAACCAAACACATACATCTGCAGTGACCACTTTCTGGAACAGAAATTTGATTTTGAATGATGGTGCAGGAAGTTAAGGGAGCATAGTGTGCCATCTGTGTTTGTGTTTCTGCAGCACATGCAAAATGATGTGATGAATCAGAAACTAATTGAAAGAGCTCCTGTGAAAGAGCCTGGCAAGAGCATCTGTGCATATCAGGAAATGCCAACAGCCTTGGATCCATTTGAAGGGCCATCTGCCCGTCAAGCAACTTTGATTAACATAGAGCACAGCTACAGTATTAATACACAGCTGCATGTGCACAGGCCCATTAAAAGGATGAGGCAATCTTTGAGCATGCTAGAGCACCAGTACTCATTTCTGAGTCAGAAGATGAAGAGGCAAGATCCCAGACTCAAGTGCTTGAATGCCAGCCTGGATGCCTGTAGAACAGCTGCACAAGCAGCTGTGCTGGATGTTCATGGTAAAAAGCAACATATATACAGTTGGTCAGTGATGGCATGTGACATACACTGGGCAAGCTTGTGTTGTTTTCAAACCAGTAGTATCCAATGCTTGTATGGCATTAAGTATGTTTCCAGAAACTGGTATTATGATTTTTGAATAGTATTCATGACTAACATGTATAGTCATGAGTCTTCAATATGTTTGAATGACATGACATCTATTAGGTGATTCTGATATAAAATGTAGCTTTTGTTTATAAAAAGTTTATGCCTGCTGTTATGATATTGTTCATTATGATGGAGATATTCATTCATACTGATTTAATCATATAAGTCACATATTGGTGTCCAGGTCTTCAGGCAGGTACGGTTGTGCCTTGTCTAAATTGGTGCTGCATGTGGGTGCATTTGTTGCATGTCTTGACAGGGAAGCATTTGCTGATTTTGTATTTTCCCAAAATGCTTCATGGTGTATCATATGATGATGTGCTTAGGTAATTTGGGTACCAACCACCAGCTCAGATGAGGCTGGAAAATGCAGCTAGTTGTTGGCTAATGATGTGATGTTGATTGCCCCCTCCTGAAATGATGTGGTACAAATGAAGTTGATATACATTTCTTGTCATGTTCCTCATGCATCACAGTCACCTTCACAACTCTGATCAATCCTTTTGTTTGCAGTTGATCCACTCGATCTTAAGGTTAAACAAGAAGTAGTGCAATTTTCAGAGGAAAACTTGTCTGTACAAGACTTCACTCAGGATTCTGAAGATGGTATGTATGGCTTTTGAATACCTAGTCTTCTTTTCTTGTTTGCCACATGCTGTTGCTATATCGCAGTTCTTCTAGTTTTATTATAAGAATAGTGTCTAGAAAGACTTTATTTTTAATAGTCAAGGAACCAAATTCAGTGGAGGTTTTATGACCACAATTATGTGAATTGCGTGCATGTCTCCATACTCAGGAACATGCTGGCAGTCAAGTAAAAATTAGTTTGCATGGTAGGGAGGTCCATACTCTGCAAATTGTTTCGGAATTTCGGCTAGACTGTTCCGGAATGAACACCTTTAAACGTATATTTGTTCGCTTTGGAACCCGCTGAAACTCTCTTTAAATTAAAGGGCCGCGGTGGCTCAGTCGGTAGGGTGTCGTACTTTTGATCGCAAGATTGTGGGTTCGAATCTCGCAACCGGCGACGTTACTGAGTCCACCCGCGACTAACCGGCGTGCGAGGTTGGTTACGCTAATGACCCAGCGGTTGAATGCGTCCTAAAAGAATCCAAGGTTCCTTTTTAAATGAAAGCTGAATAACGTCCAATGGTGATTTTATTTGTATTGCTGCCATCGAATGTTGTCTTATCGCTGTTTTTGTTCTTGTCTTCGTCCAAGAGGGTCGCTGAATGATGAACAAACTTGGATGGGTTTGGGTGAGTGTACCTTTAGTTTTTCTTCTGTGTCGTGTCTTGCATTGGGTTGAGATACATTGGGGCATAGTCAGCCTCAGGTTAGGCTGGAAAATGCAGCTAGGTGTTGGCTAATGCTGTGCTGCTGATTGCCCTTTCCCGAAATTATGTGGTGCAAATGAGGTTGATATAGATTTCCTGTCATGTTACCCATGCATCGCAGTTATCTTTATGACTGACCAATCATTTTGTCTGCAGATGATCCACTGGGCTTCAAGGTCAAACAAGAAATTGTGAAACTTTCAGAGGAAAGCTTGTCTGCACATGACTTCACCCAAGCTTCTCAAGATGGTGTGGCTTTTGAGTACCTAAGTTTTGTCTGCTGTTGTCGACATACTTTCGACATACTTTGCAAACTCTGTGAACATTTTGTCTAGACTGTTGTGTCATGCACACATTTGAGCGTATATTTTCCACCTTAGAATCTGCTGAATTCCTTTTAAATGAATGCTGAATAAGGTCTTTCAGCAATAATATATACCAGGGGCGGGGATGGCCGATTGGTTAAGGTGTTGGGCTCTGGGCACCGAAGATCCCCGGTTCGGCACTAGCACCGTTCGGAACATTTCCCAATCCTGTGGCCCACCGGTGAAACAGTGTGAGCGGTGCCATTAGCCCTGAATGTGCACAAAGTGCGTCGTGAACCACCCAATAAACAAACAAGCAATAATATATCCCATCCTGCCGCCGAACGTATACAGCCCTATCAAAGGAGCTTTTACACTACACATTCATAATTTTCGCAGACCTTTTCCTACAGTTGGAAAGCCAAATATCATCGACGTCATAGGAACCATTGACATGAAATTTGCCGTGGCAGTTCTATATTGTTGAGGACTTTGTTCTACAAATCACACACGTAAATTGTGCATTTGGTACATTATGGCGTTCTTTTGTGAAGTTATTTCGTGGCCTTGTCAATTTAGCAATGCATTATGTAGACCTTTCTGCCGCCGTTCCACCTAAGCTGTCCAATGTGATCGCTTTTCTTTCATGAGCAGCCTAAGCATGTTCAAAATAGCTCTGCTACCTTTCATTTGGTCGTTATTTACTCCGAAATCTGCGTTACTTCCTCCGTTTTACTTCCAGGTTGCGTGAATGAAAGAAGCCTCAACTATGTGACGGAATGCAGCAACGAAGCTTCGAGCACGCCGATGTATATACTTCCAGGTACGACAATACGCCAACATGTGAATGTCGTTCACTGCGTGCAGTTCCTTGCACTGCATTGGCGACGTAAACATTTCAGATAAGCGAAACATGCAGATACTTTCTGAGAGGCAAGGACGTCCCACACCATGGAATTGAAGAACACAAATATCTTCATAGATGATTTTTTTTTAACGGAAGAATTGCCGGTACAATTCCACCCGCCTTGGAGCGTAGTATCATCAAAGATTCCGCTCTAACTTCCGAACGAAGTGATGCACGCGAACGATCTTTATATTATAAGGCTTATCTTTAAATTAGAAGGCTTATAGGCTTCTCATTAGAAAAGCCACGAGAAATACGGCCTGAAATGGTATTACTTTGAACTGACATGGAAATGATCGTCAATTTGTTTACCCTTTTTCCAACTACCTTTCTCAGGTGCACTTATTACTTTCCGCCAGCATATCACCTCACTGCACACGTTGTATATTTTGTCATTTTCCTTTTCACCTCGTCTGTAGCTTTTAGACACTCCTCTCCAACTTTTAATATTTCTTTGTGCTTTTTGTATCCCATCTTTATGCATGTTGTGCAGGTTTGGCAACTTTTTTCGAAAAAGTAGAATATCCCAAGCTTTAACGCTA
Source organism: Imbricaverruca yamaguchii (assembly GCA_034440575.1). Lineage (NCBI taxonomy): Eukaryota > Metazoa > Arthropoda > Thecostraca > Neoverrucidae > Imbricaverruca > Imbricaverruca yamaguchii. The sequence continues at coordinate 17,386 of JAOTOL010000715.1, read as the reverse complement.
GGCGAATTTTGATGATACGTGGCACCCCGGAGCTCTCCAAGGTGGATGGTGTAGGTTGTGACATTATTACGCGCTCAGCAGCTGAGGCCATACGACGCCGCCTGCCTCTCGTCCTGGCAGGAAGGGCGGACGCCGCGCGACATCGAACCGCGTGTCTCTGGCTTGCCAGACCCTCAGCTTAACGACTGAGCTACCGACTCCTTTCTGGAAGAGGGATTGCGCGTGCAATTTGCACTCAAGACAAGGCATATGACAAGGCAACGCAGAAGGCACGCGATAAGACGATCTCTCACAGTATACAAGTGCGTCGTAGGTTGATAATGCGACAAGGTACCACCAACCTAGCCCATGAAAGCGAAAAGTTACCAGAACTAAGGTCATGCAGGCGTTGTGCAATTGGGGATTGTTTTTGTGTTTCTTTTTCTTGAAGTTTTTTCTCCTACTCCGAGGTGGCAACGCCGGTCCGCCTGCCTGCGTCTCTGGTTATACTTTCCATGAACAAAGGTTCCCACAGTCGTCAAGCTATCCGAGAACGAGCGTTCTAGGGGTAAGTTGCTTGTCTCATCATCGAAAGATTGTGGGTTCGAGTCTCACCTATCGCTACTCTTCGCCAATCGGGGCGAGAAATTGGCGACGCTACATGACTTAACGGTCGATGTGTCGCAAAGCTAATAACTAATCAATCATCAAGATATCCCTGATTAACTCGGCCTTTGACGTCCAGGGTGATCTCGATGTTGATTTGCACGATCTCTGACTTTCCTTGACACGCTGAATCGGCGAAATCGGTCCATTTGTCCTTACAACATCTGGAATATCTTGAGAAACTTCCCCAGTCGCTCCCACGATCCATCTATATCCACGGGCGAATCAAGAAATTATCTTTCCATCCTCAACGCCCCACCGACCCTTGACCTCTTCGCCCACCACTCCTGCCCACACCACTCCGTGTCGGACCCGGCCCTTTCCAACATCACCTCCACCTCGGACGCGGCCTCCTCCCACGCCCACCCCACCGTGGACAGGGCCTTTTCCCCTCCACATCTCAGGCGTGACCTCCGCCCACCACCACCCCACCACAGGCACGGCCTCCCACATCTGCCCCGCTCCATCCCACTCCTGACACCCCTAAGAATCGAACCCAGCCTCCGGCACATATCCATACCCTACGGGACCTGGATGTACCCCTTCGCTACACCGCCTCCAGCCGGGCAGGGCCCTCCCCGCCACCCGGACGCCCTCCCACCACGCCCTCCTTCGGGACCTCGGCATCCATCCGACCGCCAAAACCAAAAGCACCGTGCTAGCCCAACTGACAACCATCCATGGCACGCTTAGACTAACCAGCTACTGACAACTAAAACTCTGCGGACAGCGTGATAGGCGGTGTGGACAACTACCTGCTCGTGCGCACGGTAAAGATCCCTCGGTGCCCTTCGACAAAAGTATGCTAAAGTCGGCACAGCGCCCTGGCAAACTCAACTTTCTCGTCACTCTTAGACCGCCCCTGACCTCACCCCACTCCAGCTACCGATTATCGAGGCGAGGATGGCCGAGTGATTAAGGTGTCTGGCTATGGGTGCCAATGGTCCCGGGTTCGACACTGGCGCCGCTCAGGACATTTCCCAATCCCGCGGCCCACCGGCGAAGCGGTGTGGGCGGCGCCGTTAGCCGTGAATGTGCATAAAGTGCGTCGTGAACCACCCGATAAACAAACAGCTACCAATTATCTTGCAGAGGAGTAAAGTGAAACTAAAACCATTTAGACACTAGAGAGATGTCCTTCACCCAACCCCCGCCTGCGGCACCTAAAACATCACACGCGCTATAACGTAAAACTTCCCTAATGCAAACGTGCACTTGGGTACGCCTTGCTTGCAAAACACTCGCTTTAGAGACATACGTGCAACGCACTCGCTTCAAAGGTGGCGCAAATGACCTTTGAGATCCGGCTGTCCAAAAATTCCCTTCCTCGGAATTGTCTTTCTGGAATGGTTCTTTGTTTGGGGGAAGCGGCATTTCTTCGGAGGGGCCAACTGCGAAGGTATCTGGAGGGGTGTCTTCTTTGCAGAGTCGTCTATAGCTGTAAGGTTCGAGGGCGGTGGTGCACTCGAGCCGTCCCGGAGGAATACCTTGCACGTGAAGGTTCAATGGAGCTGGATGGAGTTGTGGGAGGAGCCAAAGGAAAAAGAAATAATTACAAATCAGGAGTGCTCACTACCATCTGGCCACAAACCAGCTGTTAACAATATGGTTTAGACCCTAAGTTCTTGTTGGGATGGATCCAGGGTCGGTCGTATGCCTCCTTTGGGTATGACTACTAACAGCATTCTTTATCATTAGTTGTATTGCTCTAATACTCGGTGCTTTGTATGCTTGTTGATTTGTTTTCCATCTCTGCTGGGAGTGCCGCGACTTTACTGTTTATTTTATGGTGTTAACGTAAGGTGCTTGCAGTCGTTGGGTAAGGGGTGGGGGCGCTCCTGGTCACCTGATCTTGGGTGACGGACATTTAGAAAGAAAATAAAAAGGTTGCGCATTGCCTCTCGGTGGGGCGCCTGTGGCTGAATATTCCGAGGGCGGTGGTATCCTTGAGGCTTCACCTAGGGTCGCCTTTTCCCGGCCAGACGGACGCCACCCTCGATCGAGGGACACATGGTCCCATTTGGGATCATGTGTCCTCACACTGCCGATGTGTTTATTGATTAGCTTGAACCTAAGCCAATCGTCTTATTTGCAGACGATCCCCCTGACTTGGAAGTTAAACAAGAGGCGGTGTCATGGGCGGGGAATTCGTCTTCAGACATCGGCGCAAGTTCTGCGGAAGGTACAACCTCTGATCTGCATTGACCTTGTCTGTTTGTTGTCACATCGCGCTTTCCCGTCATTGTGTCTCATATGGCCGGACACAATGTTTGTTGCGTTCGTGCTGTACCGCGGTGGGAGTTCAGTTTGCGGGGGGCCGTCTTCTCACTGTACCAATACGAATTGCATACTTAGCGGGCGAAGGTTAATGCTGTGACATAGATTCCCCTATATTGGTATTATGCTGTGTAAGCGATGCATCGTCCGCTTCGGTGGGAATGCTCCAAAAATTGCTGACGGTAAACGCAAGTTTAATGCTGTCACATTGATTCGGTCTTTTTGTTGTTACTGTACGCATCACATTGATACGGGCTTCATGTGTGGTACCTGCGGATCAATTCTTTGGATTTTCTGAAACCCCTTGAAGTTGTGTATGAAGAGTCCATTCTATATTACGGTATGCTACTGCGAAAACGACACGTCACCCCCTTGGATGGAATTCCTGCCAGCATACCTTCTGGTAAGCGCAAGCTTGACACTGTCACCTTGATTCGGTGTTCCGATGGTACGGTGCGGATCAATTTCATACGACCTTCATGTCTGGCACCTGTGGGTTGATTTTTTAATTAATTACTTGCAACAACATGGGCAAGGACCAGTCGGTCGCCCCGTTTACTTCCGAGCGCCAGACGTGGCTGTCACAGAACATTCGAGGATGAGGTGGTCTTCGTGTCTACGTGATTGTCACAGAACATTCGAGGATGAGGTGGTATTCGTGTCTACGTGATTGTCACAGAACATTGGAGGATGAGGTGGTCTTCGTGTCTACGTCATTGTGACAAAACATTCGAGGTTGAGGTGATCTTCGTGTCTGTAACCTTCCTCATTTATTGCTTATGCCATTTTGAATCAGCCTAAACCATCCGCCATTCTATGCCATGTATGCCATTCTACAAGCCCTCTATTTTATACAGAAGGTCCGGTCCATAAAGTACGTGATTTTCACAGACTCTCTGAGCAGTCTCCAGGCACTGAACATCTTTAACCAGGATAACCGACTTGTTCGGAGGATTGTGAAAGTAGTAAGATCCCTGCATGACATCGGAATAATTTTAGTGTTCTGCTGGATTCCTACAACACATAGTTATATGTTGACCGGTAATGAACATCACGTATGTCCGCGCTGTTCTAACCCACTTACCGTGTACCATGTTTTAGTTGGCTGTGCACTGCTACATCCTCTACGACGCCAGATTTTAGGACGGTAGAACACCGACTCTTCTTTACGTATGCTTATAGGGAACGACCCTGAGGCCGTTGCGTCTGGGAATATTTTTATGTTCATTCGACAAGCTCGCCTTGACGTGATATACCCCCACCCGTGAAGATGGATAGTGAGCTATGATAGCAGCACCGTAGATTGATTACATTTCAGTTATGGGCGCAGAATGACCCTAGATATCGACGCGCCCCTAAACTCCAATCCACCACCACCACCATCTCCAGGATGTCGGTGTGCAGATACTCGGTGGCATGCTTAATACGCAGCCTGTTTTATATTCCTCGAAGTTTGGATTGTGTGTGTGTGTCGCGCTCGTACCTGTCATTCAGGTGGATAATTGGAAACCCATGTGATGGCAAGCTACGAGCTACAAGCTACGAGCTACAAGGTACAAGCTACAAGCTAATGGGCGCTGTATGACCGAAGCAGTCGATGCGCCCCTCAGCCCAAATAACCAACCGAGCTACAAGCTATACCGCAAGCTACATAACCAATGCAGTCGAGGAGCCATCAGGTCCAAATAACTACCCATGCCATACCGCAACTTTGGTCAGAATAGACTGGTCGATGCGCCCTAAAGGCCTAATAACTAGCTTGGTCAGAATGGAGGTACAAATCGCAGGAACCATGTACTATGTGCAGGTCTATCTTGATTGAGCCATATCATCTTGATTTTATCTTGTTCTGTTTCAGGTTTGCCGTGTAATGGCCCCGCCACGGTTCCTCAGGCAGTGAAGGAGTGCGCTTCAAATGGAAATCTGCAGAAAGGAGCCCCGCAGAAACACCACGGCATCCGGACGACTGAAAGACGGCACCAATGTGCCACCTGTGGCAAGCGGTTTGTGTCCGAATCGAGCCTGAAAGTACACCACCGTACCCACACGGGTGAGAGACCATACCCGTGTGACATCTGTGACAGGAAGTTCTCGACGAAATCGAACCTGGAAATACACCGCCGCATCCACACTGGTGAACGACGATACCAATGTGACACCTGTGACAAGCGGTTTGTCCAGAAATTGGGCCTGGATTTACACCACCGTATCCACACCGGTGAGAGACCGTACCAATGTGACACCTGTGACAAGAGATTTACGAGGAAGTCGAAAATGAAAATACACCGCCGCATCCACACTGGTGAACGACGATACCAATGTGACACCTGTGACAAGCGGTTTGTCCGGAAATCGGACCTGGATTTACACCACCGTATCCACACCGGTGAGAGACCGTACCAATGTGACACTTGTGACAAGAGGTTTGCGTTGAAAGTGAACCTGCAAGTACACCTCCGCATCCACACGGGTGAAAAACCACACCCATGTCACACTTGTGACAAGAGGTTTACCCAAAAATCGCAACTGGATAAACATCGCCTCATCCACACGGGTGAGACACCTTTCCCATGTGACACCTGTGGTAAGAGGTTAGCGACGGAAGCGAACCTGCAAGTACACCTCCGCATCCACACGGGTGAAAAACCACACCCATGTCACACTTGTGACAAGAGGTTTACCCACAAATCGCACCTGGATAAACATCGCCTCATCCACACGGGTGAGACACCTTTCCCATGTGACACCTGTGGTAAGAGGTTAGCGACGGAAGCGAGCCTGCAAGTACACCTCCGCATCCACACGGGTGAAAAACCACACCAATGTCACACTTGTGACAAGAAGTTTGCCTCAAATCGTACCTGGATAAACATCGCCGCATCCACACGGGTGAAAAACCATTCCAATGTAACACCTGTTACAAGAGTTTTACGACAAAATGGACCATGGAAGAACACCACCGCATCCACATAGGTGAAAAGCCACAAAGTGTGGCATCTGTGACAAAAGGTTTACGTGCAAATCGATGCTGAACAGACACCATCACAGCCTCATGGATTAAGGACCATACCGATGTGACACCGGTGACCAGAGATTTATGTGCAAATCGAACCAGAAAGTACACCGTCGCATCCACACGGGTGAAAGGCGTACCAGTGTGACAGCTGCGGCAAGATATTCAGGCTTAAATCGTGCCTTGATATACACCGCCGCATACACACCGGTGAAGGGCCGCCTTACCTGCGACACCTGTATACGGCACCTGTACCAAGAGGTTTCCGTGGCAATGGAACCTGAAAATACACCGTGACAGCCACACAGGTGAAAGGCCGTACCAGGGAGCCGCGGTAGCTCAGTTGGTAGAGCGTCGGACTCTTCATCGAAAGTGTGTGAGTTCGAATCTCACAACCGACTGGATTTACCGAGTCCACCCGCGGTCAATCGGCGTGATAGGTTGGCGACCCTATATGACCTAGTGGTTGAATGCGTCGTAAAATAACTCGATGAAAGGTCATACCAATGTGACACCTGTCATGAATTGCTTACGCGAACGCCGGCCTGCGTCACTATCGTCTTATCCGCACGGGTGAAGATCATACTATTGTAACACTTGTGACGAGAGGCATACATGGAGCCTGACAGTACACCACAGCAGCCATAACGGCGAATGGTCTTACCAATGTGACAAATATAGTGTTTGCAAATATAATTATTTTATCGTGCACTATGTTTGGTTACCGGGGATATAAGCGCACTAACAGCAATGTGTGGGTGCAGCCCACGCCTCTCACCTGTTGGCTGTTGGACCGTTGCAGCGATGAACCTCTCGCTTGCAACTCGCCGCCAGGAGAACCAGCTTTCAGCAATGATATCTGCCAAGAGAACAACCATTGGACCTCTGTAGTCGATGCGCCCCAAGGCTCAAATAACTAACAACACATGCATCACCTGGTTTGAGGAGGGCACTACCCCATCTTGGTTTTCACCCCTCCCCTTCGAATACACCAACGGCTAACATGGGAGCCTGTGAGCCAACCATTCCCATGGATGGCAACCAGAAACCAGTGCGGCATCGCGGATGACATATCTAAAGGAAATATATATATATATATATATATATATAGGTGAACGAATTATTCAATAAATGGCGCAGTGAGAGGACCTATATTTCCAGCACAAAGCACATCCCTAAGGCCACAAGCTTTCTTCAGGGTGACACAATAAAAAATTAAAAACCACACAATCATGCACTCGAATTCTTGTGTTCAAAACGTGACACGTATCGCGATCTCTCGCTGGGCTAACGAAGGACATATTGCGAAATACTGTGTCAATGGCGAAAAGCAACAAAACAATTTTTAAAAAATGGCTGCCTTTCGAGAATTTCGCATCCAATAGCATTCACATCGTCATCTGAGTGTGTTTGTGCGTGTGTGTGTGTGTGTGTGTGTGTATGTGTGTAGGTGTGGGACAAACTAGCCCGGTTCAGATTCCCGCTGCGCCTCCACCACATCGTCCGGCACCAGGTACGCTATCATGCTAGCAATCTTGTCAAATCCAGGTGAGCTGTTGAAGCAAGCCTCGGTATCGATAAATGCGGCCTCTATAGCTTTACTCCTAAATTTGTCCATTAATTGGGCTACTTCACAACACCATCCCACCGCGGAAGGAGGGGCTCCTCCCCGTGGACAGCCAGTGCGCTCGACACCCTGTGGTACGCAAGATCAGCCCTGTGTAACAACGTGTCCCGGAACACCGGGCTGATCTTACGTACCACAGGATGCTGAGTGCACTGGTTGTTCACTGGGAGAAGGAGGGGCACTTTCCGCGGTGGGATGGTGCCGGTGAAATAACCCATACAAATTTAGGAGGAAAGCTATAGAGGGCGCATTTATCGATACCGAGGATTGCTTCAACAGCTCACCTGGATTTGTCAAGCTTGCCAGCATGATAGCGTACCTGGTGCGGGACGATATGGTGGAGGCGGAGCGGGAATCTGACCCGGGCTAGGTAGTCCCACACCTACACACGCAAAAACACCCCCACACGCACACGTTCACACGCACACACACACACTCGCATGACGATGCGAATGATATTGGATGTGACATTCTCGAAAGCCGGCCATGGCTTTTTTCTGTTCTGCTGTCTCGCCATTTACGCAGTATTTCGCAATATTTCGTTCGTCAGCCCTGCGAGAGGTTACGATACGTGCCATGTTTTGAACACAAGAGTTCGAGTGCATGATTGTGTGCTTAAGGTTCGCAAATTTTGTAACTGTGTCACCCCGAAGGAAGCCTGTGTCCGAAACGTTGGTGTTGTGTTTTGTGGTGGAAATATAGTTTCTCTCACTGTGCCACTTATGGTATAATTTGTCCAAATATTATTCAATATATATATATATAAATATATATATATATATATATATATATATATATATATATATATATATATATATATATAAATATACATACACCTACCTACCTAGGAACTATGTTTGTGCGTTCTTTGATACCTATTTTCGCATTGGTACACGTCTTACCTATATAGGTACCTAAAGCGCAAACTGAGAACCATGGCCACAACGGAGCCAAGGTACCCACCTGCCCTTACCGACCCTGACTGGCACCATTTAATATGCTAAAATAATATTTCATTTTAAGTAACCGGGTTATAAGGAAAATCCCAATAAATATTATAAATGAGTGAAGGTATATACTTCCTAGTATTCATTTCAACATATTTGTCCTCATGAAGTGCGACGTTTAAGGCCACAAACTGCAATAACAGTGTTCTATAATTATTTTTTGCACGTAGCAGTCAGCTGTTGACCGAGTGTTTGGTGCCGTTTCCATGGTTGCTTGGGCCATGTTGTCTGCAAACTTCGTGTGGATATTCCTCGCCGCTGCTCATATTCGGCTCCTAGGTGATTAACCGAGTTATACAATTTGTCAGATGAAGTAAAACCAGACTCCAACAAATTAAAACAGCCAGCAAGCAGGTTTGCATCCAGACCTGGCAAGCCTGCGTGCTCTCGGCGGGCTGTTCACCGAGGTGGAGGAGGTGGAGGCGTACATGGCCCGCGACATCAGCGGCAAGGAGAAAACCAGCCGGCTGTATCTCGAGATCAGGCACGCGCGAAGTTGCTGCCTCATCTACCCGAAGGCAGCAAGCATCTTCAGACTGAAGAGGAACTTCAGGAACCGGACCACCGAAGAGTACGCACGTAACCTGTGTGTTTATCTAGGGAAAATCACCTGCCGCGCTGACGTGACCATCTCCGACTTCAGCGAAGCTCTGAGCAGGATGGTTTGAGTCAGACCTATCAGGCGACGAGAGGTCAGGTGCGGACTCAGTCGCCAAAGAGCGTCGTGGAGCAGCCCGCCACCAGACTGACCGAGTTCCTGTGGAGTGTGAAGAGTGGAGCGCGTAGAGAGTCACCACTCGACGAGTTTCTGTGGCGCCACGCCGTCTTTCAACTAGCCAGCCCGGGAATTCCCACGCCGGGCCGTCCTCGGGTGCGGAGACCCGACGACCGCGGTGGCTCTGGGTGACACGACGACGGACGGCCTTCTTCTGGCGCCTCAGTCGTCAGCAAGATCGGTCTTGGTTCTCAATTATGTGATTTCGGCCTTAAATCGTGACAGGAAATACACGGTATAGGCGATATTACGCAACTAAGCTATTGTGATTACTAGCTAGCATTTGCGAGCTAAAACTCTCCTTCGAGTTTCAGATTTTCCGCGATGGATAGTCATTTAGCCATTAAACCCAGGCCACTAGTAATTTTATGACAATGTCGCTGCAAAAATGGCTTCACAAAACTAGGGTTAGGTTTGCGTACAAGGGCATGCGCCAATACCGCGGCGAGGCTCACTGTGCGTGCCGGCGCGACGCGTGCGCCATCTATGGGCATTTTTGTAAGCCTGAAGTTTTCTGGACTTTATGGAATTCCTGAGACACGAATGGGGTCTGCTACACTTTTTTTAGCCGGGTAAAGATTATGTTGGGTATATGTGCTTTAAATTATAAGTCAGTATGTGCTTGTTATTTGTGATTTATATAAGCTAAAAAGTACAAAAATTGTTAAAAACCTATTAATTACGTCATTTAATTCCAATAATCTGATTGGCTGACAAAGCACTGACGTCACTCGATAGTACGACTGCCAAGGGTATTATTTACAAGGTTATTTGCGCCTGACGAGGGTGGGAAAATAGCGTGCTGGCGAGAGTTTCGAATTTGTGCGTAAAAGTCCATGAAAATGAGCTCAACTGTGACTTATAAGTGGTGTTTTGTGCCTCAGTGCACTAATTCTACCTCTCTCACGCCTAACAAAATATTCCTACCAGTACCCCGTGCTGTTGAACCCCGACGTAAATGGGCCCAAATGGCGAGGCGTGACGATAAGGACAGTTTGGTGTCTTCTGCTCCCTGGTTCTGCTGTGAAGATCATTTTGAGGTAAGTTCAACCTCTGCCTGAAAATGGAAAAACTGGAGAAATTCAATTTGTACAATTTTTGCCCACTGCTCAGACTGTGAGGGGACTAAAACTCCTATTTTGGGTGCTGGGTCTCAGCGAGACCACTTTTCGTTTCTTGTAATGTGTGTGTATGCAATAACTGTCAATGGATTCATTTCACTACCCCTTGGATCCACCTTTGCCCCTAGTCAATGCTGTCAATGCTCATTTGTACAGTAGGGGAAGGCAGGGCAATCCCAGACAGTGGGTAATGCCAGACACCATCCTGTAGAGAAAACTATGACCACCGCTGATTAGCTGATGCTGTTTACGAAATATTTGGCCATCATCCAGCTCATGTGACAATCGATCATCCAGATCAGCTGCCTTATTTGGTTTTTGTAACCAAAAGATTGTTTTCCTGCCTTTGTTTTTATAAAAGTCATAAAGTCATAAAGTATTAAGGCTTAATAAGAGCCACAGGGGCCCATCTGGGTTAAGCCTATCTAGAAAAGGTACTAGAAATGTACATACTCCCACCCCAATCAATCCTTATCCCAAGTTCCTAGGAAGCTATGTATCCCAGCCTGTCTAGCACCACTCACTTGCTCCCGCATAACACCCTCAACAATCACAAGCTCTTCCCATCACACCCATCGTGCAACAATAGACAATCTCATCAGCATCACATCCCAAAGGAAGGTGCTGAATCCACTGCTAGGCACACCCCACACAAATTCATAAAGCGTTCAGACTTAATAAGAGACTCTCTTGCTATTGCATAATACACTCAACAATTTCAAACTCCTCCCATCATACCCACTGTGACCACCTGGGCATATGATGCCCCTGCTACAGACTGCCCTTTACATTTTACCCCTTCTGGCCATCCCTGTGAAGCAAGGGAAGCTTTGAGCTTGGAAAGCTCTGCCTTAAGGGCCCTGACCTCATCCTCTAGTGCCTGCATCCTGGTAGTAATCCAGAAATGCCCACCCAGGTTGTCAACACATGGTATGTGTGAGCCTGTCTTTTAATATTATGCATGAAATGATTCATTCCAATTTTACAGAAATTCATGATCCTTTTGTCAACTGACCATATCTAAGTGGTGGGTATAGGTACCTAGGTAAGCACATTTGTACCTGCAAACTTAACATGCACATAAATAATATGCCATGGCATGTATGCGAGGCCTGCTGACACAGCTTTAAGCATTTCTGTGAACAATACAATTATTTGACCTGTTTGAAATTGCCAAATGATCACTAGGCCCCATGTTAGTCAGTGATCTATGGTTGCTAACTATTATTTTCTGTATCTACAAAAATTTAGAATATCAGCTGATGGGCATGTTAAAGAATAGGGGTAAATTCCAACTTACAAGTAACAAGGCCAAATTATGACCATCATACTTGTCTTAGGGGACACTATGTGCATGATATGGAGTAATGGTGCCCTAACCTATTCATTGCATTTACCACCTTTGATGCATGTTATATATTCCCCCCCCCCCCTTGTACAAACATGGGGAAAAGTCTATGAAATTGTAGATTGCTGTGGATGTAGCCATATCCATCAGCCATAGGCAGCCAACTGATGTCATCATTCCTACTAAAATCCTTTTTGCCACCAGCATTTTCTGCCAGCCAGTTTTAATTGGTAAAACCAGTAGCATAAATAAATTATGCCAGCTGCTGCTCCCCCGCCCTCCTGTACCACAATCTCAAACCCCCCTGTAACCATCATGTCTCACCTCTGATTCTTCACCACCCGGATCTCAGCAGACACGTGGAGGTCGGACTTGGAGAAAAACTCAGCTACCATGATGTGATTTATGTCAGGGAGGTTTCTAGAATCCGCTTTTACATACCCAGGCTCCATCCTTCCAGTTAGTAGTCCAATCTGACTGACTTTAATGCGAAAAATATGTCTCAAAACACTAATAGATACCCTCCACAACGAACGAACTTCCCAAGGCCGTATGAACTTCCCACCTTGTATACGCGTTTATATTGTTTGTCTCGTATGCGCCATTTGGCTTATTATCGAGTGACGTCACGCGTGAATACTGCCCCGAGGGCATTTAAAGAAAGTGGATTTTCTCCATGATTTCGGCATTTTCAACATTCAATATGAGCATTTTTTAACTCAGCGTGATTTTATACATCGGAAACCAACGCTGACCAAATTTGTGTAGCGGACCCCATTGATAAAAAAAAAGAAAATTGGGGTTTTGTTTTCTTTGTTTTTTTGTTTTAAAAAAATTTGGTAGTTTATTAAAATGGGGGGGGTTGTGGTGTTTTGGTGGACGGCAAAGAGGAAGGTTAAAAGGTAAAGGGTTATTTTTTTAAAATGTTTTTTGGGGTTTTTAACAGGGTTTATTTAGGGGGAAACATAATTTAATATTTTTTTTTTTTTTGTTGTTTTTTTTTGTTTTTGTTTTTCTTTAGAAGGGTTAGGAAAAAACCCCTACAAAAGTTCAAGATGTTCAGTAGAGACATGTATGTGAATCTCCCCCTTTTCATAACAATACTTTCGAAACTTTTTAGACGTAACTTATGGGTAGTCTTTCGAGGGAGGTCGATAGAAGAGACAAATATTGCGCACTTGTTCCATATATGTTACGTCTTCATCCTTGCGTTTGGGGTATGGCTGGTGGCGTGTTGTAGTAACATGATCGCGCGGAGAGATGATCAGGTTCAGGTTCGTCTTTTGAGAATTGCTGTTGTATTATGCAAACAAGTTGTATATTGTGTGAGTTAGTTTTTAGTTTACACTGATAGGCATTTCTTGCATTCTGGCATGCAAATGGTACAATTACTGCCTGTCCACCTGTAGTATGGGCTAGAGGTATGGCATGGCCTTGGGCTATAGGCTTATGTCTGTAGCATAGGCATGAGCTGTTTCTAGGTAAGCGTATCTGCTTGTTCCTTGCTTTTTATATTTTGCCAGCTCAGATGCAATGCAGGGTCAAAGGGAACATTTCTCCTGAAATGTCCATTTTTCAGGGCCTTTACTGCTTGATGCCTCTGCCTGGAAGTGTTTGTTTTTTCTCTTGTTGATGCAACCTGCCCAAAATGTATGTTGATCCTTCATTTCATGTTATGTGATCCAGATGACACCCTTGTGTTAATTTCAATGTAATGGGGATGTGGAGTGATTGGTTGAAGCCTATGCATAAATGATGAGATGAAGTGCACTGCATCAATCCACTTTTGATTGTCTTCTTATTTAGTTACATACTCTGTAAACTCCAATAAGTAAGTTAAACAAGATCCTTGAGGTTACAATCCAGGTTGAAAATCCCTTAGAAGGTTGTGCCTATTGAGATGAGTCTGAATATTCTGTTTCACAAATTTCTATAGTACCTGTTTCCTACACACTTCATGCATCTTTTTGAAAAGCTGTACTACATTTGTGTTTTTCTGAGCTCCTGATACTTGAGGATAATCCATATAATGCCTGAGAATGATACCTGAGGAAGCCCCCAATGTTTTATTTTTCCATTTTCTATTTACTTCCTGATCCATCTGTGCCCTTAAACCCAAATAATCAATCATTGAGTTGTTTTGCATATGCCATAATTATCTTTAGCTTGGTGATTTAATATGATAATTATTGGCTTAAGGGCTCCACTACATCACAATCATCAACAACAATTTTGCCATCTAGCTCCATGGCCTCACATTACACTTCTTAGTTTTACATTTGTAGAAACTGGAGGATTGCTGGGATTGCCTGTTGAAAATTCTTGAGCTAATTTGCTTTCAGCCAGTCTTTTAGAAGCCATAACACTCCTAGCTATATTTCTGGTTCTTCTACAGTAAAGATCTGTATCAGATTCTTCATCTGATTTATCTATCATCTAAGGACTCAGCAGTAGAACACCTTAGCACATGGTCACATGGTTCCTTGTTGCTGCTTAAATCCCACCACTTTTTCAATTGATTGTAGTGCAACATGGGCTTAACATATTACTGTATGATAATGGATAGTACACCTTATTGTATGTTCTGAAAAACATACACCTATGGTCACCTGCATGCCATCAAATTCAAATATGAACTCAGAATGGGTGGTGCACCTTGCATGCCATATATTAGATAGGGAAGTGCAATGGGCTCCCTGTGGCTGGTATTGGGATGACACCCTGGTGTCAGCTCAAGCATACACAATCATTCTACTTTTCACAGAATTTCCTTGCATGTTTTATTTAAACATATAAACCATCATGCTTAGCTTTTGGTCAGCTGTCAGCTTGTTGCTTATATTGAGGTAAAATAGATATGAAAATTGAAGCTGACATGGTGAACATTTCAAGTGCACATAATAAGCCTCATTCTCCTGTACTTATCATTTTTACTGTACTTATTCCCCTGTATGGTACATATGGTACAATTACCCTCCATGCAGAAATGCATAGTTTACATTGCCAATTAATGATGGACCTCCTGCTCCATTTTTTATGGATGGGTGCTACATAACCAGTAGGAGTTGATGCACCCTTAAGCCCAAATAATCAATCAATCAATCCATTTTTTATGGAGTCAATAATAAAGATGTGGAAAGGGTGGGCTAGGAAGGAAGCATTTGAAAGGATATTTATTCTATATCTAGCATGAATTGTAGATTGGGAGCAATAGCTTTTCATAAATATGGAATGTTGATCATGCTGTAAAATGCTGTGGAGCTTTTGCAGACCTAAACCTTGTTTGTGTACTTGTCTTTCCATAGGTTTTGACCAAAGTGAAATATATGTATGTGTGCTGTGATTATTTGGCATATCATTGAATTGGGGTAGGGTCAGATTTGTATTTTGTTGTCCTGGCTGTGGAGATAATATTTTGAGGTAATGAAAAATGGAGACAATGTTTTCTTTCATCCTATGACATCTGAATCTCATTTGGAGTTTTTCAGTTGTCATTGAACACTCACAGTTACAAACAGGAAAAATGAGAGGATATGTCTGGAGATGATGCCAAAACATCTAGCAACAGCTTACTTTTCCAATCCTGGTCAGGCACTATTCAAGCCAAACAACTAAGCATAGTTTCTGGGTATCTCATAATCATGTATCATTATGACTGCCACACCTGAAAATGTACCTGTTCTCTCTGAATACCCCAGTGGATACCTTCAATTTGCTGTTTTACTATGCTATTTGTTCCTGTTTCCAGGTTCCCTCAAAAGAAATATGGTGTGCAAGTGAAGGGGATCAGGGCACTGCAGCAGGCAGGCAGATGATAGTAAATTGTGGAAGCCAGAACCAAACACATACATCTGCAGTGACCACTTTCTGGAACAGAAATTTGATTTTGAATGATGGTGCAGGAAGTTAAGGGAGCATAGTGTGCCATCTGTGTTTGTGTTTCTGCAGCACATGCAAAATGATGTGATGAATCAGAAACTAATTGAAAGAGCTCCTGTGAAAGAGCCTGGCAAGAGCATCTGTGCATATCAGGAAATGCCAACAGCCTTGGATCCATTTGAAGGGCCATCTGCCCGTCAAGCAACTTTGATTAACATAGAGCACAGCTACAGTATTAATACACAGCTGCATGTGCACAGGCCCATTAAAAGGATGAGGCAATCTTTGAGCATGCTAGAGCACCAGTACTCATTTCTGAGTCAGAAGATGAAGAGGCAAGATCCCAGACTCAAGTGCTTGAATGCCAGCCTGGATGCCTGTAGAACAGCTGCACAAGCAGCTGTGCTGGATGTTCATGGTAAAAAGCAACATATATACAGTTGGTCAGTGATGGCATGTGACATACACTGGGCAAGCTTGTGTTGTTTTCAAACCAGTAGTATCCAATGCTTGTATGGCATTAAGTATGTTTCCAGAAACTGGTATTATGATTTTTGGAATAGTATTCATGACTAACATGTATAGTCATGAGTCTTCAATATGTTTGAATGACATGACATCTATTAGGTGATTCTGATATAAAATGTAGCTTTTGTTTATAAAAAGTTTATGCCTGCTGTTATGATATTGTTCATTATGATGGAGATATTCATTCATACTGATTTAATCATATAAGTCACATATTGGTGTCCAGGTCTTCAGGCAGGTACGGTTGTGCCTTGTCTAAATTGGTGCTGCATGTGGGTGCATTTGTTGCATGTCTTGACAGGGAAGCATTTGCTGATTTTGTATTTTCCCAAAATGCTTCATGGTGTATCATATGATGATGTGCTTAGGTAATTTGGGTACCAACCACCAGCTCAGATGAGGCTGGAAAATGCAGCTAGTTGCTGGCTAATGATGTGATGTTGATTGCCCCCTCCTGAAATGATGTGGTACAAATGAAGTTGATATACATTTCTTGTCATGTTCCTCATGCATCAGTCACCTTCACAACTCTGATCAATCCTTTTGTTTGCAGTTGATCCACTCGGTCTTAAGGTTAAACAAGAAGTAGTGCAATTTTCAGAGGAAAACTTGTCTGTGTATGACTTCACTCAGGATTCTGAAGATGGTATGTTATGGCTTTTGAATACCTAGTCTTCTTTTCTTGTTTGTCACATGCTGTTGCTATATCGCAGTTCTTCTAGTTTTATTATAAGAATAGAGTCAAGAAAAGACTTTATTTT
The DNA here is from genome assembly GCA_034440575.1 of Imbricaverruca yamaguchii. Classification (NCBI taxonomy): domain Eukaryota; kingdom Metazoa; phylum Arthropoda; class Thecostraca; family Neoverrucidae; genus Imbricaverruca; species Imbricaverruca yamaguchii. The sequence goes on along the minus strand of JAOTOL010000715.1, from coordinate 405 downwards.
TAATAGTCAAGGAACCAAATTCAGTGGAGTTTTATGACCACAATTATGTGAATTGCGTGCATGTCTCCATACTCAGGAACATGCTGGCAGTCAAGTAAAAATTAGTTTGCAGGGTAGGAAGGTCCATACTCTGCAAATTGTTTCGGCATTTTCACTAGACTGTTCCGAAATGAACACCTTTAAACGTATGTTTGTTCGCTTTGGAACCCGATGAAACTCTTTAAATTAAAGGGCCGCGGTGGCTCAGTCGGTATTGTGTCGTACTTTTGATCGCAAGATTGTGGGTTCGAATCTCGCAACCGGCGACGCTACTGAGTCCACCCGCGATTAACCGGCGTGCGTGGTTGGCTACGCTAATGACCGAGCGGTTGAATGCGTCCTAAAAGAATCCAGGGTTCCTCTTTA
>JAOTOL010000714.1:0-112613 GCA_034440575.1 Imbricaverruca yamaguchii | reverse complement strand
TGGTGCAAGCCGACTTCGAACAACGTTTTTTTCAGTTCCTCTACCCATTAGAAAAGGAAAATTAAATTAAGTTTGAAAACTTAAAATTTGGAAATATCCAAAAATATGATGTTCGGATTGCCAAAAATGATATGGTCCTGTTCGATTCCGCTTTCCTTCTCTGATTCCAATTTCTTTTCTTCAAATATCTCATCTGGCGCTTTCCGATGATACCTCTTTCGTTGTCGTGCGACGCTTAGTTAGGAAAGTGGAGCGGGGTCCCTATCGACACCCCGCGAGACGGGGTGTGAGGATATGACTGGAAAAGACAGGGGAGGGTCAATGCAGTTGAGGATATCCCTGGCAGTCAATGCAGTTGGAGACTTGGAGAGAGGGAAGCTATCTCGTGAGCAACGTAGCTCGAAATGCTCGTCCGACGAGATAAGCCGCTTCAAATTTAAAATGCTATTGGAGCGAAGCTCAGAGAGTTCGCCGTTTCCCAGTGGTCTATTACGGAAGTTTGTCCCGCTGAAAGATTCTTGATACTTTCGAAACTGCAGCGACGTATTGCCTTCTCGCAGTTCATGAAGCCAGCCATCCGTAAAATGACAGGGCTATGACCATCCGACCGACGGTCATGGCCGACCGACGATGTCGACAGCAACCCTCCAGGAACGGACGTTTGTACTGGTCTGGCGGCTTTTCATGGAATTGTGCTTTCAACTTCCCGATATATTTCGTGCGAGGTTGCTCAAAAGGCTGCAGTACAATGAATCCCAGCGAAGTTCTCAAATTACAAAATACAGTAGATGTGATGATGAATTGGGGTTTAGGGGCGCGTCGACTGTCATGGTAATTTTGCGCCCATAACTGTGTTTATAGGCTATCTATTATGTTCCTACAGTAGGCAGTAAGACATAATATTCAGAGACAGGGATAGATAACATCAAAACTTGCTTGTCGAAGGAAGGTAAAAATATTCCCAGACGACACGACCACAGAGTCATCATTTGGCAGCATACTCAGTGTCGTTGTTTCGTCCCACAAATCTGGTGTCGTAGGGGTTCCAGGGATAAACAGCCTATTGAAGCATGGTAAACGGTAAGCAGGTCAGAACACCGTGGGCACAAAGGTCGGTCATCATCGGTCAGTATATAGCTGTGTGTCGCGAAGGCGTCCCCTATCCTCAATCGACAGAGCGTCACTTCCTCTCATCGCGAGGTCCTATGTGAGAACTGCCATATTCCTAGTTCTGGTTTTATAACTCTCAGTTTACTGGGCTTGGAGTTCAGGCTCGTTGCCATTCAGATCGTATATATGATAAAATGGAGGGGGATACATATCTCTTGGCCGAAGGGAGTAGGCGAATTTCACGGCGTGCTTGGCGACCATAACGGCAGCTTCATTTCCAGCAAGTCCAACATGACTAGGGATCCAGCAGAATACGACATCTTTGTCGAGAACAGTTAGGGATATGACGATGCGAAGAATCCCTAGGACAAAGCCTGTTGTCTGGGTTGAAAGACTTCATTGCCAAAAAACTGCTTAAGGAGTCAGTAAAAACCACGTGATTTGTGGACTGGTCATCCTGTATATAGTAAAGAGTGTGCAAAATGGCATATAGTTCAGCAGTAAAAATATACGCCTAGCTTCGATAAGCCGAAATGTCAATACCACGTCGACCGAAACACGCGCATCCCATTCCGACGATGACTTGGAACCGTCTGTGTATATGCGAAGATAATTCACGGTACTGAGTGTATTTTCTCCAACGCCAACATGCGACATTCTTCGGAGTTGACGCATCCTTCTTTGAGCAGGGCAGAGTAAGGTCCGTCTGGACTGGGACAACCTGCCAGTGAGTGACAGCGCGTGCCACAGAACCTAGTTTGATGTTGTACTTATGAAAGGTCAGGGGACATGCGTCCAGAAAAAGAGTAGGGCTCGCTGATTACTGACTGGACGGAGTGGCGGCGGTGGCCTTGAAAATATCCATTTGTATGCTGAGTGCTTTCGGTTCTGTGCGACCCTACATGCGTATCTCGCTCCCAGTAGTGTACGGCGTAACGCAAGAGGAAGTTCATCAGTCTCGGCCATTAAGCTACCGACCGGTGTAGTACGGAACGCTCCAGTGGCAATACGAAGGCTGTATTGTGGATCACGTTCAGACGGCGTTTTGTTGTAACGCACACCCCATTATATATAAAACATCCATAGTCGATTTTAGAGCGTACGAGCGATCGATACATAAGAACCAAGATAAATTTGTCTGCGCCATGCGAGCACCTGGAGACAGTACTCATCACGCGTAGTCTCTTAGTGCATTTTTGCGCAAGATCTTTGATGTGGGTGATGTACGTTAGTCGGCGGTCCATCCACATACCTGGGAACTTGACAGCAGGTTTGAATGGAATATGGTGCCCGTTGAGCATAATAATGCAATAAAACAGTAGATGTGACATATGATCATGTTTAAAAAACACATCCCTGTAAACCATCACAAACCAGTGCGTGCATTTTCGTGTGGTTGCATGCTACGCAAACCCGAATTATTATTTTTGTTGTTTTTGATGCAATGATTCGCCATGCAATGATATGCTTTTGTTTTGATGTTTTTAATTGAATGATTCTCATCTCCATAATATGGTAAAGGCATTCATTCCCTTAAAAAATGTCTTAAACATCGACATGGTGGCTGAAGGCAAGACACACAGGATCATGTGGGCCTACACGAGGAAATTGCCATTTAAAAAAGAGGCATCCTATCCTAATCGCTGTCACATCCTGAGTTCTGAACAGACTATCGACCCCATTGGGACTTCATGACCAATTTGACCAGCATCGCATGCCCGAAGGTCGATATTGGATCCACTGTCTGCAGAGCATGGTTTGTTATAACATAACTTCCGTGCTCGTATATTGAATGTTCCTAGTAATGATCCCCGGCCTTCGCCCTGTTCATTGGATAACTTGCATTATTTTTCCGGTTTAATGTTATTTGAAACTACCATTGCTAAGTCATCCCCTCTTTGATGACATTTATATAATTATATCCCACTGCATATCTGAATGCCCCATCTCCAGACTCAAGATGGCCTCACACCTATCATGGCTGTAGGACATCTGTCATGCATAGGCTAACTTTTAAGTCCTCTATGTCGAGCTGAATATCGGTAAATTAATTACTATTGCTAGCCATTCCTACTAGCTTGATGTAGCCGGCATATAAAAACAACCTATTGAAAACACAAACATTTGAATTTCCGAAGCAATTAGGATAGTTTTGTTGTCGCATATCAGGGTAATGGATATAATAATAATTTTGCAGGCTAATGCAGGCCCAGACTAATGTTGCGTCGTGTTCAATACCATTTCCAATTCGTAATCATGCGGAGTGCGTGAAATGTCACACGGATCCAGCTACTTCCTAAGTCCACACTTTCCATCCAATGAACCTTCTCTAATATAAGATACCACTGTATAACAGGCTACTCTAATACTCTAATAACCTAAGACGGTTGAGGTTATTAGAGGGTAAGGCCTCTCAGATAGCGTACTATGCTCGTGCCCCACACAATGTTGACAGCAGGGTAGTCGTCTGTTGTTGCGACAGCACGCCTGACAGTCGCCGACCAGGCCAACCAGCGATAACTTGACCTTCGGTGGTAACACCGGAACGTCGTGTGGCAGATGTATCACCCAATCACCTCGCTCGAACCCCAACAGCGGAAACGCACTGTAAACAGATTTGTTCGGAGGTCTTCGACCCAATAAAGACAAACGAGCCGAGCGAAAGCCGCCTCGTCATTGCGTTGGTCATCGGCGGCTGCCGATGATTTGCACGCACAGAGTGTCTACTATCGTATGGAGACCACCCGCAATGTGCCGACCGAAAACAATGAAGATGGCTCAGGAATAATTATCCTTCAGTCGGAAAGCAACACTTAGCGTGGCAAATTTACTCGCTTCCGGATTAGACCACTTTATGTTTCTGGATTGTGACTTCTCACAATGCTCGCCCGACTACCTTTCGAACATACCGAATGAAACTATAGCTTTTTGCGTGGCATGAAGAGAAGCATTCGCATCAGGTGATCTTCATATTCTGTCCAAAGCTTCAGAAACTTGGATGCACTCCAGGGACATCAAGCTCTTTAACAACTATAGTTATCACGTTTTGTGTGTCAGACCATGTAGTTGGCAGCATATGTAGACAATTTCCGTTCACTTAAGCTACCAGCACCCGATATCGTGTAATCCTCCAAAGTCCATCTCTGAACGTTCACTGGGCGCAGAGTACATCCACTGGGTGTCATCTCGCCAGTCCAGCTGAACAGTGAACAGTGAACAGGCCCCAGAAAGCGACAGTGCCAGACAGAGCACGTGTCATGCTCCAGGGCTGTCGGCAGGCTGTCTCGTGTTGAGCCAGCCGCGACAGTACCAGACAGAGCACGTGTCGTGGTCCAGGGCTGTCGGCAGGCTGTCTCGTGTTGGGCCAGCCGCGACAGTACCAGACAGAGCACGTGTCGTGGTCCAGGGCTGTCGGCAGGCTGTCTCGTGTTGAGCCAGCCGCGACAGTGCCAGACAGAGCACGTGTCGTGGTCCAGGGCTGTCGGCAGGCTGTCTCGTGTTGAGCCAGCCGCGACAGTGCCAGACAGAGCACGTGTCGTGGTCCAGGACTGTCGGCAGGCTGTCTCGTGTTGAGCCAGCCGCGACAGTGCGACAGGAACAGACAGAGCACGTGTCGTGGTCCAGGGCTGTCGGCAGGCTGTCTCGTGTTGAGCCAGCCGCGACAGTGCCAGACAGAGCACGTGTCGTGGTCCAGGGCTGTCGGCAGGCTGTCTCGTGTTGAGCCAGCCGCGACAGTGCCAGACAGAGCACGTGTCGTGGTCCAGGGTGTCGGCAGGCTGTCTCGCGTTGAGCCAGCCGCGACAGTGCCAGACAGAGCACGTATCGTGGTCCAGGCTGTCGGCAGGCTGTCTCGTGTTGAGCCAGCCGCGACAGTCAGAAGACACGTGTCGTGGTCCAGAGCTGTCGGCAGGCTATCTGTGTTGAGCCAGCCGCGACAGTGCCGCGCAGAGCTGTCGGCAGGCTGTCTCGTGTTGAGCGAGCCGCGACAGTGCCAGACAGAGCACGTGTCGTGGTCCAGGCTGTCGGCAGGCTGTCTCGTGTTGAGCCAGCCGCGACAGTGTGTCGTGGTCCAGGGCTGTCGGCAGGCTGTCTCGTCGCAGCGCCGTCCTTTTTTTGTGTTGAGCAGACAGAGCATCGTGTCGTGGTCCAGGGCTGTCGGCAGGCTGCCTCGTGTTGACCCCCCAGTGCCAGACAGAGCACGTGTCGTGGTCCAGATCTGTCGGCAGGCTGTCTCGTGTTGAGCCAGCCGCGACAGTACCAGACAGAGCACGTCGTGGTCCAGGGCTGTCAGCACGGAAGGCCGTCTCGTGTTGAGCCAGCCGCGACAGTACCAGACAGAGCACGTGTCGTGGTCCAGGGCTGTCGGCAGGCTGTCTCGTGTTGAGCCAGCCGCGACAGTACCAGACAGAGCACGTGTCGTGGTCCAGGCTGCCGGTGAGCTAAAGTCGGCAGGCTGTCCTCGTGTTGAGCCAGCCGCGACAGTACCAGACAGAGCACGTGTCGTGGTCCAGGGCTGTCGGCAGGCTGTCTCGTGTTGAGCCAGCCGCGACAGTACCAGACAGAGCACGTGTCGTGGTCCAGGGCTGTCGGCAGGCTGTCTCGTGTTGAGCCAGCCGCGACAGTGCCAGACAGAGCACGTGTCGTGGTCCAGGGCTGTCGGCAGGCTGTCTCGTGTTGAGCCAGCCCGCGTTCCAGACAGAGCACGTGTCGTGGTCAGGGCTGTCGGCAGGCTGTCTCGTGTTGAGCCAGCCGCGACAGTGCCAAACAGAGCACGTGTCGTGGTCCAGGGCTGTCGGCAGGCTGTCTCGTGTTGAGCCAGCCGCGACAGTACCAGACAGAGCACGTGTCGTGGTCCAGGGCTGTCGGCAGGCTGTCTCGTGTTGAGCCAGCCGCGACAGTACCAGACAGAGCACGTGTCGTGGTCCAGGGCTGTCGGCAGGCTGTCTCGTGTTGAGCCAGCCGCGACAGTGCCAGAGCACGTGTCGTGGTCCAGGCTGTCGGCAGAGCCAACCCGTGTCGTGGTCCAGGCTGTCGGCAGGCTGTCTCGTGTTGAGCCAGCCGCGACAGTACCAGACAGAGCACGTGTCGTGGTCCAGGGCTATCGGCAGGCTGTCTCGTGTTGAGCCAGCCGCGACAGTGCCAGACAGAGCACGTGTCGTGGTCCAGGGCTGTCGGCAGGCTGTCCCGTGTTGAGCCAGCCGCGACAGTACCAGACAGAGCACGTGTCGTGGTCCAGGGCTATCGGCAGGCTGTCTCGTGTTGAGCCAGCCGCGACAGTGCCAGACAGAGCACGTGTCGTGGTCCAGGTGTCGGCAGGCTGTCTCGTGTTGAGCCAGCCGCGACAGTACCAACAGTAGCACGTGTCGTGGTCCAGGGCTGTCGGCAGGCTGTCTCGTGTTGAGCCAGCCGCGACAGTACCAGACAGAGCACGTGTCGTGGTCCAGGGCTGTCGGCAGGCTGTCTCGTGTTGAGCCAGCCGCGACAGTACACCAGACAGAGCACGTGTCGTGGTCCAGGGCTGTCGGCAGGCTGTCTCGTGTTGAGCCAGCCGCGACAGTGCCAGACAGAGCACGTGTCGTGGTCCAGGGCTGTCGGCAGGCTGTCTCGTGTTGAGCCAGCCGCGACAGTACCAGACAGAGCACGTGTCGTGGTCCAGGGCTGTCGGCAGGCTGTCTCGTGTTGAGCCAGCCGCGACAGTACCAGACAGAGCACGTGTCGTGGTCCAGGGTTGTCGGCAGGCTGTCTCGTGTTGAGCCAGCCGCGACAGTGCCAGACAGAGCACGTGTCGTGGTCCAGGGCTGTCGGCAGGCTGTCTCGTGTTGAGCCAGCCGCGACAGTACCAGACAGAGCACGTGTCGTGGTCCAGGACTGTCGGCAGGCTGTCTCGTGTTGAGCCAGCCGCGACAGTGCCAGACAGAGCACGTGTCGTGGTCCAGGCTGTCGGCAGGCTGTCTGTGTTGAGCCAGCCGCGACAGTGCCAGACAGAGCACGTGTCGTGGTCCAGGGCTGTCGGCAGGCTGTCTCGTGTTGAGCCAGCCGCGACAGTGCCAGACAGAGCACGTGTCGTGGTCCAGGGCTGTCGGCAGGCTGTCTCGTGTTGAGCCAGCCGCGACAGTGCCAGACAGAGCACGTGTCGTGGTCCAGGGCTGTCGGCAGGCTGTCTCGTGTTGAGCCAGCCGCGACAGTGCCAGACAGAGCACGTGTCGTGGTCCAGGGCTGTCGGCAGGCTGTCTCGTGTTGAGCCAGCCGACGCCGGGCGGGCGGCCTGTTTACATCAGACGTCGGGTCGCCTGTCTGCTGCATCAGGTGACATCCAGCACGGTGGCCAGTCAGCTTCCGACAGCAGCGCGTCAGATCAGCTGTATGGGTGGGTCTGCGTGGATGGTCAACCAATCGATGTGTAACTTTGAATCAACTAGCCACTACTATTTTATCATTTTGAGGAATTGATTATGTACAGATGCAATGTAGCGGATTAAAAAAAAAACATGTGGGCTCTGGGTCTGGCCCTGGAAGTTTGATCGTGAGGAGGCATTGGTCTGGAGGTGCAGCATTTTTATGGACGGGTACCACTGATTTGGAGGGAAAACGTTTTGAGGCGGGGTGTGGAGGGTGCACGTGAGTGTTCTACAAGCGTGCTTTTTCTACTCTGCACGGCACCAACGGCTGAAAAAAAAACGATGAGCGGGCCTTTTCCAGTCGGAGGCCGCCATCTCCCAAGGGTGGGGGAGCTCATGATCCCAGCCCCCTCCCCCCACAACCCCGTGAATCCACCAGTACACGGAGTTATGTAAATTTATGGTATATAATGGAAATTCGCCGCTACAACTGGCTGCGCTGACGTAGGTGCTGACTGGCAAAGTTCTCCCAGTCGCGGTAGGACAGATACCAACCGATGCAAGCGCTTGAATCTGTCTGCAGCTGAAAATTGAAGTGGTCAGATGATAACTGGCCGCTGGAGCTGGATACTGCCGTTCAGGGGCGCGTCTCCAGCGATTGGACGGATGCAAGACTATGTTGAAATGATGTCAGTGAGCTAGATTTGTCCCATCGCATGACGGGCTCTGCGGATCACAAGTGACAAACCCTGCTTAACATGGACTCTGATCCCGCAACGTTCAGCAGCGATTCGGGCTATTTCTGAAGTTACTTATCTTAGTGCATACTTTTTATAATGAAACATGCTCGTATTTGCTCATAGTGCTAGCAAATCGAGACGCCTTCAGGAACCTCCAGGAAATACGCATGGCGCAAATGAGTATGAATGAGCAATGAAGCAATGAATGCAGCAGTGAATGAATGAGCAGAACGAAATGAGTAGTCAAGTCCACACAACGTGCGCACTGTACCGAGAGGAAGGTATTGTTGCGTGCACAATCGTCCAATTATTGATAGAGGAATCTTATTGTTTCGCAGGATAACATTGTATCTTCGACCCGTGAAGCTTATCGAGATGCAGCTCGCAGACCGATACCGTCACTGAAGACACGTGTCTGGCCGTATTATCTGGATTCCTTCCGTTCCGTATGTATCTTATGAAAAACAGCAAAACAAAACTCGCTCAATACATTTTGGGGAGTTTTGTTGTGTGCCACGATTCCTAAAACATTTCAAATGCATTTGAAGTATTGGCCGGTACATTCAGAATGCAGCAGACATGAAGAAATACCGCACCCTAAACTTTGCACTAAATTGTTAGGTGTAGAAGTGACATTCTGTGATTACTGGCGCTGTTCTTTTTCTTGACTTGACGTGGTCAGCCTGGTTTAGGTCTCCAGCCGGGTGCTATACATAGGTCACCATTTGACATATTCTACCGGTCTGCACTCAATGCGAGAAGCTTACAATTCTGTAGGTTTTTTAACTTGCCGTGAATTGCTTTTTGTCACTTCCAAAGTCTCATTTTGTTTTATTTCCAGATCGGTCATCGATACGTTTCGTGCAAACAGTGGCGGAACTTCGCCAACATGACTCGGGCGAGCGCGCAAGTGCAGCTTCACATTCAATTAGATATAATATACTCGCACAGGCCTGTGGTTCCGGGAAATAACTCTGTGGCCCGACCCGACCCGACTTCCCCTTTTGGGAAATGGTTGCATATGTCCCGGTTCCCTCCATCCCTATATTTGCCACTGGTATGATATCACATAGCACACTGATGTTTCTAAATAAAGAAGCTAACATGTATGTTCTTTCTCGTTTAATCCAGTGGGGTAGGCAAGAACTTGTCAACAATACATACTGGCAAAGGGCTTTACTAATAAGGGCGGCAGGAAAAGGGAAGCGGTGCATGACGATCGAATAACAAGTAGATGGTCAGCCTAGATCAATGACGTAGCTTGACGCCAGAGTGATTAGATGAGCACGCTCAGACTGAACTGAGCCTTTAATTTTGTTCCTGGACACTACAAAATAGTGTTTTCAGGCATTATTCATGAAATGTCCAGAATGAGATCCGACGTTAACCTCACCTAAACCCTGACCGAAGTTGAAATATAGCAAATCGCATATGATTAGTACCACAGAATACTGAAGAAGAAACTGATGTGCATGTGCAGTACGTATCTGCTACCGCGGATACACAGGTTATGAGAAAGATAGAAGACCAAAACATATTAAAGAAAAACTTCGTGATCCTGAAGTGGATCTGTTATTTAAAAAATGAAATCACGGGGTATTAATCGTGAGACGTTGGCGTGTAAAATGCTGACGGGTGCAATTTTGATAGCTTTCTGCGCTTGGAAATGCTCTAGGGCAGGGGCGGATCGAGAAAGACCGGTGGAGTGGAGATTCTAAAACAATGTCCCCGATTTGGAAACATTCTTCAGATTTGAACAGGTAAAATTCGTCGGGTCCGATCAGGACAAAGTTTATCCCATAAAATGGTTTAAGTTTCTAGAAAATACCACTTTAGTGCCACATTCCGCACATTGGCAAACATCCGCCGTCGGGAAAGAGCTTGGCATCTGCGCCACCGCCTTATATCCGCCAGTGTTCTAGGGACAACACCACCTCATGCTGGCGAAGGTGGCGAGGTGGCGGTCACGGATGATGATGCTGGCGAAGGTGGCGAGGTGGCGGTCACGGATGATGATGCTGGCGAAGGTGGGGAGGTGGCGGTCACGGATGATGATGCTGGCGAAGGTGGCGAGGTGTCGGTCACGGATGATGATGCTGGCGAAGGTGGCGAGGTGGCGGTCACGGATGATGATGCTGGCGAATGTGGCGAGGTGGCGGTCACGGATGATGATGCTGGCGATGCTCACGTCTACCAGTCCTCAGCCGCTGATACACCCAGGAGACAGTGCTGATAACAGATCTGTAGCGGCGAGGAAACCCGCCAGGATGGCATTCTTGAAGACGACATGAATTAAAAATAACAGTTGGAATTTCCCGTGTTAGTGCATGCAGTTAGGTTTTATGTAAACAGCCGAAATGGATCGAGTTATGATGATTAAGCTGACCTTCGAGCTGTCTGAACTATTCAAACACACATAAGAGTGAGTCATGGCGCATAGGAACTCCCAATTTTTAAGATACATGACTTTTTGACAGGAGCAAAAACACCCTGGTATTATCTTCGAGCCTTAGTTGTTTCTTACGGATGAAATATAATGCGAAATCCATGATCCGTGGAATGTACGATAATTCATGTGGAATATAATGGTAGAATATAATCCATGTTTCATTGTAATTGACTTCTGTTCATAATTCAACAACAGCACAAAAATCATGATTTCCTAACATTATAAATAAGCCTACTCGTAACTTGCTGGACACATCTCAGGCGAAAAAAGTTCCCCTATTTAAGTATTGCATTTGTATGCAAGTAGCACTTCCGAGACATGGAAGGAAGCCTTGGAACTGAAGCTGTTTGGCTCCGTCAATTAAAAAATGATCTGCAGCCAGAGTTCCATTAATTATGGGCAGTTCTGGGCCTTCGTGGATGGGTAAGATAATCTCGCCTGGTCTCTCCTGTTAGAAGCATGCTCCTAATTGCCTGCTACTAACACGAGGCAGCAGGCGCGAGAGGCAGTGTGAGCGATTATCCACTTTCTGGCACGGCAAATTGCTCTTCGAAAATAGTTTTGACAAGATACTTGATTCTGCCGGCACCGTGACAAAATCAACTTTCTTGTCAATCCTCTCCGATCCCAAAGTGCAAATTATCTTGTGGACGGTAAAGTAGACTAAGTTTTATCAAAACCGTGCCAACCATCTGGGACACGGCCCAACCTCCCCGCCTTCAGCGCCTAAGGCCATCTAAAATACAATGTAGAACTCATTTGACTTAAAAGTACACTTACCCTCAACTTGCATTAAAAAACCCACCCGCCTGAAATGCGGTGCAAATGACCTCAGCGGTTCGATGCGCCTCTAAGTACACTCTCCTCCGCGCTTATGTGGCTATTTTGGTTTCGCTTGTGCTATTTCGAAGAGGGTGTCATTTCTTCGATCTTTCATCCCATTGCACCTGACTTTCGATTCAGCAGAATCGATACTTCTGTGCTGCGTCTGCGCGACATTATACTTTTTGTGTTTGCTTCTGTGGTATTCTGGTACACTTCGGCGAGCACATAGTAGAAATTTCGCTTGAAATGAGTTCTTTCCCATAATAGAAAATGATATCTAACAGCTGAAACGCATCTACGATTCATAACTGGTGCTGACTTGGCGTTAACTATTGCTTCCCTCGTTTCTAAAGTGCAAAATGTTGCTGGAACCGTCACCTAATTCGTTCGTTTCCATTGTATTTGTTTTCTAACAAAAGGAGTGGCAGGAGTTGTTCAAGCAGTTGAACCTGAACCAGGAGCACTCCATCCCCATCGTTTACAGGTAACAACACAACTTGTCTTCCAGACACTAGTAACAATCTATTCAGGTAGCTTGGCTTCCCCCGAATAGCCGAAGTTTACCTCCCCACCTCGTAACAACAAACAACAAACCTTTATATTTTTCGAGAAATGGTTGCGGAAAATCGGGGAAGGCCCTCATTCCTTCCCTCCTCGCCCAACCTGAAAGGTGCGGCGACGGCGCCGACAGGTCACCACGTGTGTCGGCACCTCTCTCACCTGACAGTCGGCGGCCCACCTCCCACATGCCCGCTGGCGCCAGTCTGACCGGCCGGCGCGCGCGCACCGACGATATAAATACCGGCCCTGGCCTGCTGCTCCTACGTCAGAAAATCGATGCGCCCGCAGTGACATCTGTGATGCGCCGAGACGGACCAGCCGGCGGCGTCGTAGGCGCATGGTGTGGAGCGTCCTGCGCATCAATTCATTCCTCTAGGGGCGGGTGCAAGGGATGTGACCGCCCTCCACTTCGCACTATCTTCATGGTTTGGTGGTGGAATGAACACGCGATCGGGTGGATGATCGATCGTCACACCGTCGAATTTGGGGAGGGTCAGTTGAGCCCACTGTCAGATTGCGGACGTCTCGACGTCCTAGAGAGACGGGAGAATACGAGCGTGTTACGGCTGACATGTTTTTTTTCTCGAATTGCATCCATGTTTTTAAGTTTGGCTGTGCCTTGAGCTGAGGTAAAATTTCAAGTTTGCGTTCAGGCCGGACAGTGGCGTAGCCAAGGGGAGGGGCGAAGGGGGCAGCCCCTCTCCCTGGAGGGTCCGAGGGCGCCTTCCAGGCGACCGCCTAGAGGGGCCCACAACGGCCCCTCAAGGTGTCGGTACAGGGATCTTGGCCCCGCAATGACCCCCTGGGCCGACGTGAAGGACCGCTGGACCAACGAAAGAGGCACCGAGCTGACAGAAAATGTCCCGAACAGATGAAGAGGAGGACCCAGAGTAAATGGGAAGTGCTCTTGCGAAGATGTTGAGGGTGCTGAGCTAGGCCAACGTAAAGGGCTTCTATGTCGACGGAGAAGGTCCCGGGCTGTTTCAAAAGCCCCTAAGCCAGTATTAAAGGCCCTCGAACTGACGGCTGGTCCTGAGCTAAGGAGGGAGTTTGTTGTAGATGGCCTGAATTATACGTCTTCGTCTTTGTCTTTGTCTTTGAGCCGAAAAAAAATGGTCCCTGACCTGATGGAAAGGGCCAAAGATTTTTTAATGGGCCTCCGACCGGAAGGAGGAGCCCCCGCATCGCTAAGGAGGGTCCCTACGCCGACTGAGAGGACTCTTAGCTACCAATGGAGATCAGAGACGGTATGAAGGGCCCCTGGGCTGACGGAGGGACAGAAGCCGCACAGTGCCCTTGCGTGATCGAGAAGGCCCAAACTGTTGAAAGAGGGGCCTCCGGTTGTGCAGAGAGCATTCTGCGCTGTGAAAGAAGGCCCCTGAGCCGACGGAGGGGCCCTAGGTTGGAGTTGCATGGTCACTGGATCCGCTTTGGCCCACGCAGATGGAGAGGGACTCAAAGCTGACAGCGGGCCTCACGCCGATAAAGAGACTCCTAGCTACGGAGACGATCCGGTACAAAGTGGAGGGTTCCTGGTGCTACGCTAAGGGCTTCTGGGCACATTCATTGGCCCAGGGCTGCAAAAACAGTGGCGGCGCTTTCAAGTGGTGAAGACGCAATCACCCCCTAGCGAGTTCGATAGGCCCTCAAAGCGTCGGGTTAGACATCTAACTAAGGAAAGATTAAAGCGCATCTAACAGTTTGCGTGGAAATGCCTTGAAACTTGAAGACGTCCACCCCGAGGGCTGGCAAGAGCCGTGAAGATAAGAGAGGGCTCAGCCCGCCCGACAGCTGGAATGGCGATTCCAGCTGGAACGAGCACTCTCGGCTGGCAAGGGTCCCTAACAGCTGGGGAATATACAGGGCACTGAGGGTCTTCAGGCAAAAACAGGGCGCTTGAGGGCCAGACTTGGGGCCAAACTTGAGCGTTTGAGGGCCCAAAGAGCTGCGATGCTCTTTGAGTTTGAAATGGCCCCTGGGGGTGAACAGGAGCCCTAAGAGGTGACCAGGACTAGTGAGGGCTCATCTCAGAATTGGGATTTCCCACGAAATAAGAGCTAGACGGGGCTATTCAAGACTGTGACGGACCCTGAAAGCAGGAGATCCCTAGGCATGAAGACGGTTTCCGAGATTCAGAGAAGACTAGACTGGGATTATCCTGAGGTTGAAAGCGGTGCCTGGTGTAGGAACAAGATCCCCTGAGAGACAAAATTGTTTCGTCTGGTCTGGCAGTTACGCAAGTCTTCCCCGGGACTGAACTCGAAACCCAGCGATACAAGCGAAGGTACATACAAACGAGTCATCTCTCCAACAAGGACGGATGACAACCACCGGCTGCAGATGTGAGGTGTATCCAGGGCCGTCGCCACCGGGGGAGGGGCAATCCCTCGGCCGTGAGACTGGGGGCGCCCCCCTGAAAATTGAGGAGGCCCCTATCCGGAAATGCACAGGAAGAAAAGTGAGCAAGGATGCCGACGGGACAGAAGATCATGACGTCAGGGAGGCCCCAGACTGACAACGAGGCCCCCAAGCCGAGGAAACATCATCAGGTGCCTATAAGAGGCGTAGAACAGATATTGGTAGGAGGCCCCCAGGACAAAAAGGAGGCCCCCAAGACGAAGAGGAGGCCCCACGACGAAATAGAGGCTCAGAGGACGAAGAGGAGACCCCAGGACAAAAAGGAGATTTTCCCAATTTGGGGACCTCCAAGAGGAGGCCCATAATTCGACAAAGCTGTCGCCTAGGAGAGGATAGGACGCCCCAGAAATCAAGAGAATGCCAACAATTGGCACAGAGGACCTAGGACGAAAAACAATCTCTCAGAACAAAAAGCAGGCCCCACAGGACGAAAAG
The DNA here is from genome assembly GCA_034440575.1 of Imbricaverruca yamaguchii. Taxonomy (NCBI): domain Eukaryota; kingdom Metazoa; phylum Arthropoda; class Thecostraca; family Neoverrucidae; genus Imbricaverruca; species Imbricaverruca yamaguchii. The sequence continues at coordinate 97,737 of JAOTOL010000714.1, read as the reverse complement.
GAGACCCCCAGGACGAAAAGAAGGTATCCATGACGAAAAGGGATCCTCTAAATTAGGAGCCTCCATGAGGAGGCCCATATTTTGAAAAATAGGAGTTACCTAGGAGAGGATAGGAGGACTCATAAATCAAGAAAGAGCCAAAAAAATGACACGGAGGCCCCCATAATTGCAAAGGTGGCCCCAATGCGGGAAGTGAGGCCTCAGAAAATGAGAGGATGCTCGAAAACTGAAAAGAAAGCCGGCGGATATGAAATGAGGTTTCGGAGACGCAAAAGTAAGCACGAAAACGGGTAAGGTTCCACAAAGATAGAAAAGGATGATCCACAGACATGGCAGAAGGCATCTAATTCGGAAGAGGACGACACGAGATTGGAAATGAAACTCCATGATGAACGAGGCCCCTAAAATATGAGAGAAGGGCTATTAGATAAGAGAGATGGCTCCCAGGCGGAAAAGAAGGCTCGAAGATGACCAAGAAGGTCCCCGGGAAATAACAAGGCCACTGAGATAAGAAAGTTGGTTGCAATTTGGAAGAGGAGGGACTTGGGAGAGAAGAGGAGTCCACCAGGAGATAAGAGACCATCCTTAAGATGGGCAAAGTTCGAATCAGCACGCAGAGCAGGAGGTCCCCAAGACGTGAAAGGAGGCCCCTAATTTGAAGAAAAAAAAGAAGTACTAGAAGAGAAATGAGGTCCCTGCCGGATTCGAGAGGCGTCCCTCAAGGAGTAGGTTTCAAGGACCGAATGATGCCCCGAAAACCGGAAAGAATTTCAAGGAAATGAGAGGAAGCCCTGAAGATGTCAGTGGTAGCGGGTATGGAAGGATGTGAGGTTTTCAAAATTGAAGATCCCTCAAGACGGGTAAGGCTTTGTCAGGATAAAGGAGGAGGCACATGAGACGTGGCAGGAGGCCCATAATTTGACAGATAATGCCCCTGGAACATGAGAGGAAGCCCAATGTCATGTTAAAGGGGCTCCAGGACGAAGAGGCCCTCAAAGACGAGAGAGGAGGACCATTGAATATGGAGGATGGTAGGACACACAAGGAGACATTGAAAACCGGTAGGCTCCAGGAAATGAGACAAGATGCTTAAGACGCGAGATGTGGCCTATAATTTGCAAGAAGCCCCTAAGAAATAGTAGAAGTCGTGCCGGGGTATTGAGAATCACGATATGGGCCCCAAAAGATCTGCCCGAGTCCCCTGAAAATCACGCTGAGCCTGGGGGTACCAAAAGATCACGGCCGGACCATGAAAATCACTCTAGTGGCACGACGGGTCGTACCGTTCCACAACAGTCTCATTGGGACGAAAACTAATGAAGCCGGAGCAACGAAAAACAATCCGGACATGGATAATCATTACGGGGCCACAATAATGACGCTGAAAGCACCCAAAAAGTATTGGACCCTCCGAAAGTGTCGAGGTCGCTAAAGCTCGCGCTAGTGATCCAAGCAAATGACGTCGGGGCCCAAAAGATCACATTGGACTTTAACAAATATCGCGTCGCAGCCCTTGAAAATCACCCTGGAGGCCATGTAGGTTGCGCCGGGGCCCCCAACGTTGTAGCTGCTAAAAAAAAAAAAAAATCCTTAACCGGAATGTCACTCTGGGTCAAAAATACACTCCTTCAGTGGCCGCAGTGGCATATCAAAGGGGCAAATGCTCCCTCCATCCTGAAAGGGATAAGCTCCCAAGAATCGTGCCGGGGCACCAAAGGTCGTGCTGGGGCCACCAAAACTCGCGTCGGTCCACCAGAATTCGCACAGGGGTCTCCAAATAAATATGGCGGGCCCCGGAAAACTCGCTCCGAGGCCCGAAAACCTGCAATAGGAACCGCCAACATCTCGTTCGGGCAACAGCTAAATACAACGCGTCCACAAACTCGAACCGGCCCCCAAAAATGTCGCGCTTGGGACCCACAATTCCCATCGGTAGTCCCATTGAGGCTCCGAAAAAAAATTGGCGTCTAGGGCCACAGGTAAGCACAGTGCGACCACAAAATCCATATCGGTATCCGACCTTCTTCGCCAGATTTCTGAACTCAACGCGATTTTTGTGCATCTTTTCTGATTTTTCAAAAAGTCCGAATCCCGGCCTGATTTTTCGAGACCCTGGCGCGGGTGAGGCTCATAAGACATACTTCCAGAAGATCTATTTTCAGAAGATCTACTTTCAGAAGGTCTATGTTCACAAGACCTACTTGGAGGAGGAAATGTTCACAAGATCTACTCCCAGGACTGAATTGTTCAGAGGATCTACTCGAAGACGGAAGTGTTCATAAGATCTACTTTCAAGAGAATGTTTTTCACAAGATCTACTCTCGGGACTGGGTTGTTCAGAGGATCTACAAATAGGCCTCAAGTGTTCAGAAGATCTACTCCCGAATGCAAATGTTCAGAGGATCTACTGAAAGCTGGAAGTGTTCACAAGATCTACTCTCGGGACTGGTTTGTTCAGAAGATCTACTCGAAGACGGAAGTGTTCACAGGATCTACTTTCAGGATAATTTTTTTTTTCACACGACCTACTCTCGCGATCGGATTGTTCAGAGGATCTACAAATAGGCCTTAGTTGTTCAGAAGGGTGAGGCTCATAAATCTACTTTCAGAAGATCTATTTTCAGTAGATCTACGTTCAGAAGATCTATTTTCAGAAGACCTACTTTCAGAAGGTCTATGTTCACAAGACCTACTTGGAGTAGGAAATGTTCACAAGATCTACTCCCAAGACTGAATTGTTCAGAGGATCTACTCGAAGTCGAAAGTGTTCACAGGATCTACTTTCAAGAGAATGCTTTTCACAAGATCTACTCTCGGGGCTGGGTTGTTCAGAGGATCTACAAATAGGCCTCAAGTGTTCAGATGATCTACTCCCGAATGCAAATGTTCAGAGGATCTACTGAAAGCTGGAAGTGTTCACAAGATCTACTCCCGGGACTGGTTTGTTCAGAAGATCTACTCGAAGACGAAAGTGTTCACAGGGTCTACTTTCAGGATAATTTTTTCACAAGATCTACTCTCGCGACCGGATTGTTCAGAGGATCTACAAATAGGCCTTAGTTGTTCAGAAGATCTACTGCTGGAAATGTTCAGAAGATCTACTCCTGGAAATGTTGAGAGGATCTACTCCGAGGACGGAAGTGTTCACAAGATCTACTCCCGAGACGGAATGTTCAGAGGATCTACTCTTGGTCCGGTATGTTCAGAGGATCTACTTTCGGGACTGGATTGTTCAGAAGATCTACTCTCAATTGTGATGTCCAAGAAGCAGAAGTTCAGCTTTCACTCGCTAGGTAGCAGCACGGTCTTGGTATTACGGCATTGAATAAGGAATGAATGTCATCAGATTGAACGCTGAAGCATAGGTTACAATATTTCTCGCTAGATGGCAGGATGACACCATTGAATAAGCGCTCGTTGTGTGTCCGCGTTGTTGACGGATCGTCACGCGCGTGCAGTGCTGACAGCATCAGAATCACGATGCTCAAGGTGCTTTTACTGTTGTTGGACCACACCTAGTGCATGCCATTAATAGTAGCATTGTGAACCGTGACCTCCCGTCATCATGAGTCGAGCATTACCTGTGGGCGTAAAACGAGCGGCACTGACTGGTAGGTAATTTTTTTTTGGGGGGGAAGGGGGCGTGACGGGAATATTGCTGGCCCAAGAGCGATTGTTTGTAGTTCAAATGCGATTATCTGCAGGGACGGATACAACTTACATTTGCGCTTACGCACATTTGCGCATACGTACTTTTGCACTTACGTACACTTCCGCATACGTACATTTTCCATACGTGAATCTGCGCTTACGTACAATTGAAATACGTACATCTGAGCTTAAGTGCATTTGCTTACGTACATCTGCCATACGTACACTTGTCCTAGAATCAGATATGCCCCCATAGGAGAAGGCCCTATAAGAGGGGTACTCCCTCTTTGAAGGAAAGGCGCTCCTCTTGGAAGACCCGACTGTATCCCTGCCTCAAATATTCTAGCCAGGGGCGCCACTCCATGAGGAAAATGCGCCCCTGCGGGAATGCTCGCGTGTGCCCCTCAATTTTTTTTTTCAACCGTAGGTCCCCCTGAAAGGCTAAGTGGTTCCCTTCTGGACATGTGCCTCCATAATAATTCATCGACCATTACACGATGACGTTTCCTCGACAAACATAAAATTATCCAAAAAATTACTGTACATCTCCTATATTCGCATGTAACACTACACCCAACCAAAAAAATATGATAATTCAATTCATCCTACCAATCTTCACCGCCATGGTTCTTCTATCATAACATGCCATGAAGTGTATTCAAAATATGTCACAAAAGTCGAACTGGGGCAGCATAAATTTGTGTTGAGGACACCAAATATCCCATCGGGGGCGGCTATAAATAATCATAGCAGTGCCCTCAATCACCGGAAACCCAACAAAATCCCGGGATCCTCCAAAACGCAGCGAGTCCAGGAGAAAAGTTGCACAGTTGCAGTGCAGAGTTACAGCGCTGGATAGAGCTGATACAGATGCGCTGGAACCTTATATTAGCGTACTATGACCCCAAACACACCGGGGCCAAAACGCGCCCGGGCCCTCAAACCGCACAGGAGCTGCAGACGTCATGAGAACCCAAAGAACCCCGGGGCCCGCAGTGACATTATCATGAAAAGTACGCCGTGACAGTAAATAAACACACCGGGCCTTTAGAAACGCGCCGGTCCATCGATCACCGATCATGTCTCTCTGTACCTTATCTCTAGCCCGAAACCCAGGTCAAATCTCATAATTTAAATCTGCCATTAGCCAGTCTTGATGTCCAAAGCTTCCCCGAAACCCAGTGTACTGCTGATTGGACCCGGACGACCAAGGATGTTTCCCCGGTGTGATTATCAGTAAGGTGTGGGTTATCAGCGACAGCGACGGATAGACAGCTTTAGGAATGGAAGGCCATGTGCAAAGATTATTTGTGCCTGGCATCGCGTCTCGACGTGAGAGCTCTATAGACTTTAATGCCGCCCTGGTAGCTCAGTTGGTTAGAGCGCTGGCCTGCACTGGTTTCACCTGTATTGGCAACACAGGGTTCGAGTCGCTTCGCGCGCTCGCATTTAGCCCCCGGCCGGGAGTGTCAGTTGGCAGCTGGCCCGATAAGGCCGGGGACGAGCTACCGGGCGGCCGTGTCGATGCATTGGCGGCACGTTCAACTTTCGGTCTAAATTCTGCCGTTGAACTGGAGCTCATGGATCGGGTGGTGGGGCCAGGGTTCACGCAACAAGCTCTGCTTAGCAATAGAACCCTGGCTCCTCAAGCCACCCCAGCAACAACTCGGATCAAATTTAGTATTTTAAAAAAATGTATGCAAGGTTGTCTTCAGACATGCGCCTATGACTGTACACATGTGTCGAAATATAATGCATATGTCACTAAAATAGGAACCTGAACATTGTTTCAATAGAAGAATATATCAGAACCTACGGTTTCAGTTTAGTCTGGTCTTCAAGTGCAGATACCATATTTCGCCATGTTGTAGTATAATTTTCGCCTGCCTTTCAAGTAGTAGAATTGTTGCTCGAGCTACCTATCAAACAAGATGAACACAGCTATCTAGAACACGAGTTGAGACGTGCTGGATGGACGACTATTCGGCGGCACACGAGAGGTCCGGTGACCGACATCAGCAGCCGAATATTACAGAGAAGTCTGGAGGTATGCATTGCAGTGCGATGACAGTAATGGCGCACACCTCGGTTGTTTTTGTCACGCTGAGAAGACACTTTACCAAAACAACTGATGAAAGCACATGTATTCTTCACTTCAGACACTTTTTCTCCTGTATTCCTGAGATCTCTTTATCACGCAATATAAAAACACTTACAAAATGACAACAAGTAAAGCGCAAAATGATGATGTGTCCAAGAAACCAAGCAGTGGCTGCATCTTAGTGGCGAGAAGTGAGGAGTCGGAGTGGTGTCAGCTGTCTGTTGACACTGCGACAGCCGCCACCGTCACACCGCTACCGCCGCACACCGGCTGTGGACGACTCGAACACAGCGGCTCGCCACGGCGTGCACAGCTCGGCCACAGAATGGCGCAGAATGGGCACATAATGGCAGGCCGGACTCGGTCGGCGGTCGTCGCTTCAGCCAACTGCAACAAGGATGCATTTGTCAGCGGGCGGCCAACACCAGTTCACTGCAAGTATTTTCTTCGGCAAGACATGTGACAATCACAATGCCAATAACCACGCAACAAATTAATAAGCAGGTGAAACTAATATTTGCACTATATGGTGGAACTAATATGTTCACAACATTCATCGAATATTATGAAGCTTCATAGAAATAAATTCAAGAAGTATGTTCGTTGGAGGATAAAACAGGCGATGGCTTCCACATTAGGATTTCAGGATACTGGGGAGCAGCTAAATCTGATGCTCCGTCTCAAAACGAACAATATTATATCACGAGTGAACATGGCATTAGTGGAGTAGAGAATTACCACTTGTCACCACTAAGATCTAGCGATTACTTGGTTCTAGGACACATCTCTTCGTGTTCTACATGATCTGAAGCAGAGCTCATCTGACACTAACTAGGAACTAAGCACATCGATAATGTTATCGTAGCATGCGTTAACAGCAAGCATCAATAGCAGAATCGAAGTAGCAAGGCCATCTTGTCTTGCGTGGTGCAGTGCACATATGTAGATATTGAGCAAGGGCGTATGCTTACGATATCTTTCATCGTAACACAGTCACATGTTCCAAAGTTTTCACCCGGAATTGCATGGTACGTGTCGCCTGCGACACGGTAACTCCGAAGCCGCATGTATTGCAGTGGAACCTCATAAATGCAGGGCACAAGTTGTAATAATTTGATTGATGCTTTGAGTCTCTGGAGACAAAGTACAGTCACAAAATCTCCTAATAGTAAATCAAGAAATGTTAGAGATTTCTGTTTCCAGGCCATTTTTGGATAACATTTACCTTGACTACCTTCTGTTTTCGCTTGAGTGAAAAATTGTGTTCTGCTAGGCAACACATCTCCATTATCGCTAGGCTTTATACGTCTTAGGTTGCATTCCCCTGTTCATATATTGATATATCTTGAACAAATGCGACTCTGGGTGTTCTTAAGTATCTTCGAAACCACCGAGGGTAGTCATGAGCCGGCCCCTGTCAATGTCCATTGGCAGCCGGGGACGTCATCTGGGCGCTGATTTGGGTTCAGCAGATTATCACGACAGCAAGAAATGGTACTTTTCCGCGTGCGTTCCTGGCTAACAAGTATACGTGAGTGGTGCAATTTATACATCATCTGAAAGCTTGTTTCATGGTATTTCGATAATCATGGGAAACTTTCACAAGAATATGTTAGTTATTGTGTAAAGTGGTGTTATTTAGACCCATGTCATATCCATCGACACTATTTAACTTAAGCGGGCCTAGCGACTCGGTGTTGGTAGCGCAGCTGGTAGCCCGTCGGTTTTCCGACTCGGAGGTAGCCGGTTCGAGCCTGGAGGCCGGCAGCTTTTCGTGCGCGTCGTGGGAAGTCCTTCTAATAAGCGACAGTTAATTAAGACACTGTTCACATGGGACGGTCTTTTTCATAAAAAGAAGGGAAATATTCTGCAATATTCAATATTCAGATATTCTGCAAGGCTGGGGTTCTGCCACCTTAAATTTATGATTGGGCACTTCTTCTAATCAGCCAGGCACAGGAAATACGGAACACGTCACCGCTTATGGCAGTGTCCAGGTCCACAGTCCCTTCCTGACACGGGCGGCGGACCATCGGGGGTGGGACAGGAGACAGGATGCCCTGAATTTAATCATTTGTGGCACTACGGCAGTGCATTCCAATTATTGAGCTTAAAACTAACGGTTGCCCTTTCCCCTCCCACCAGTACACGCCGACCAACATTAGTCCCTGCTCCTCGAGGTGTGCATATAATAACAATACATGATTATCAAGGTGACAAAACCAACAATTGTGCATGCTGCCGAACAGTCAAATGACTGGACCCGAGCTGGAGTCAGAGCGATGCCAGTTCTAAGCTCGGCTCCACGCCTTTTACGATACACGGCGAACACACGCCACGAGGACTGAGACAAGCATTGCTTTGACAGGAGCAGACGTTTGCTAAAATATTTCGGTGACAATCCTGAACTTTCTGGAGTGCCGGCGCAAAATAAAAAATCACGCTTTTCGTACCATGAACGCTCGATTTAGATTCGGCAACAACTTTGTGGAACCCGTAAGCGCTAAGACGGATTTTAGATGCCCGCATGAGGATTTCAGTTCGATTATCATGAATTGTCAAAGGCTTAACGCGGAACTTGGCAATATTGGGAAAGCATCCCCGTTCATTCCCCACCGTGGCTTTGCCCATGTTCGCACACCGTTATTCGGCATTTTCAGTCGAAATGAATTAGCTGCGTCGCTGAGGCAATGTGAATCAAACTTCTGTCATGCATGCAATATTGCAGGGGTAACAGCAATTTATATGCCAGACCAGCTCGGAAGCAACTTTAATAACAGCTTAATTTGTGGTTCGAATGGAAAATTACCATGTAATACCATACATCTTTTTAATTAAATATGTTCTATTTTTCACTAAAGAAAATATTTTCCTTTCAAAATATGATTTCTTTATTCGCGTCGTGCAACCTAAAATGCCACCCCGGTAGCTCAGTTGGTTGGAGCGCTGGTCTGTGCTGGCCTCCCCTGTCCTGGCAACACAGGGTTCGAGTCGCTTCGCGCGCTCGCGTTTAGCCCCCGGCCGAGAGTGTGAGTCGGCAACTGGCCCGATAAGGCCGGGGACGAGCTTCCGAGCGGCCGTGTCGGTGTATTGACGGCACGTTAAACTTTCGATTAAAATTATCCCGTTGAAAAGGAATTCGTGGATCGGGTGGTGGGACGAGGGTTCACGCAACAAGCTCTGCTTAGCAATAGAACCCTGGTTCCTGAAGCCACCCCAGCAACAACTGGGACTAAATTTTAAATATTAAAAATCACGCATTTTGCAGTACAGCACGACATAAATAAGGCAACAAAAGTTGTTTATCAATCAGACTTTAATACGAGGAGCATGCATCCGGAGAAGACGAGACTGCCAAGATTGAGGAAGGCCCTCACTTCCACTGCCGATTGTTTATCGGTTGTGTACTCTGTGGTGGAAGTGAATGTGCATTTTGGGCGCATGGACTGCTTTCGTCATTTTGTGCACATGAATATATATATTCCGGCGCCCAACAGAGTGCGTATTAAAACGATATATAGAGGAAGCACAACGCAAGACATATATTGGGAGAAGCAAACACATGAAGCAGAAAAAGAACCTTGGGTTCCTTTACGACGCAATTAACTGCTAGGCCATATAGCGTCGCCAACTTCTCAAACCGATTGGTCGCGGGTGGACTCGGTAATTCCGCTGGTTGCGGGACTCGAACCCATAATCTTGCGGTCAAGAGCCCAACACCCTACGGACTAAGCTACCGCGGCTCCACCAAACGCGTGACATAAGAGGTTATCGGTAGCAGGTGCAGATACGCCACGGTACTTAATGAGATTGCATTGCGGCAATAATATTATACCTAACATTACAGTACGTACATATCTGGCATTTTATAAAATCGGACGAACTGGCAAGAATAGATGGAACATCCTCATCGTGACATCTGTGGCTCAGAACAACTCGACATGCATACATACACAGACTACTCACGAGCACCGTAGTGGGACGATGAGTACGTGTAAACCTACAGGCTACGCTCTACCGACTTCACAAACACAGGCACATATCAGTTGTTGAGCTTGACATACACTCGGTGCGACTGCAACACGCACGTTTAGTCTCGTGTAATATTTGTGTAGAAAGTCCTGATATGCTGCTATATGATCAACGGCAAGTTATGCGCCTACGTCCAAACAATGAAGGATTCAAACACTGATCTGAATGTGAAGTATCGCCCAAGTGCGGCCCATACTTCGCAGTCACTGAGCAAACTGCTCGGCTTTCCGCTGCTGCCGCTTTGCGAGCTTGGCGACGTTCACCTTGTTCACCAGCCCGAGATGAATAAATGTCCGGATCCTCGCAAAGCACTTAATTATATTATATCTATGGAATTGGATTTGGATTCCCACACCTGGAGGAAACTTTCAATGACCTTTGGATGTCTGCTGAGATCGTTGGGTTCTTGGGCATGGTGAACACAAAACGCTGCATCCATCTCTCTGAATGTGTGGAAGAATTCCTCTGTGGGAACCGTCAGGCCGCTAATGCTTAGGAGGTGAGTCCAGAATGCTTCTCGTGGTTCATCTTCGGGATACGCAAATGGGTGCCCAGCGATCGGTCCGCTGGTTTCTTTCTGGCCATGGACCAGACCACACATAATTCCCCCACCCCCCATCGCCACGCTTAGCATTTAGCATTCCTTCAATTCACATCATTATCTGATGTGATTTGAAGGAAGCTGATATTCATTTCTATGGGAAATGAAATCTCAGCAAATCGGCAGTTCAAGTTCATGTGTTAATATCTAGAAAAAAAGTAATTTCACTAAGAAATAATATTAATATCATTCAACTAAGATTTTTCAAACACTAGGAAAAACACTAATGTTGACAATGAGAGTACATGTTATCCCCCACGCCATAAGACATAAGAGGTTATGTAAAGTGTGGGGAGAATATGGAATAATATGGAAAATATGGAAAGTGTGGGGAAATGTGATTTTTGGTGACTAACAAAGAACACTGATGTCAAATTACAAAAATATCCTAACTGAATCTAACCTAAACAACTGATGTTGGACCTCCTAAAACATGCTCATGTTCGGTCATCTAAAACCTACTGATATTGTATGCTGGATGTTGAACGTTATTCACGAAGGAAATGGTAGATCCATTGTACCTTAATTACACACTCGCATCAATTGTGCACCGTATATGAATTAACCTCGTGACATGGAAACTCAGTTAATGGAAGCATACATTTTGTATCCTAGGCTGAATCTGTTATCATTACTCCATGTAGAAAAGGCTGGCCATTATTCTGCTGGAATATCATGATAAAAATGTTAGAAATAACCACATGCAAATATATGTATTCATTTTTTTTTAATATAATTAAACCTGGTTTTGGCTTTCCGTGCATGACTGCCTGTCCTGTCTTCTTCTGATCTTTCACTACTCCCAGGTAGCCTTGTTCTTCATTGAACACAGTTTATGGAAAATTATTTTCAGGATACTGGGAAGAAGTTGCTAGTAAGCTTCAAGAAGTTCAGTCCATACATCTGTCTAAAAATTGTCTTCATTGGGGCTTCTTATATATAAATACCAAGGTTTTTGGAATTTGGAGGATAGAATAGAAACAACAGTGTTTTTCCTGAAAAAGAGGTAGGTTAGGTTTGGACTGGGGAAGGATTGTGGTGATAACTCAACCAGCATTGTTGCATATGTGATATCAAAGATATTCAATGGATGACATTAGTTTGGATGCACTGTTTATACATTTAACATTATCCTTCATTACCAATTACCCCACTCAAAGTAACATATTTCGCATTACTTCACATACGAACTGAAAAGCATGCATTTGCGCTGGAATACAATGGTCATATCATCTTAATGACTTTCAGAAACATGTATTTACAATTTTTATTTAAATGCCACCTCAACTAAAATGCCAATCTTCTTCTGCAGGTGCAATTGTAAAAAAACTCACACAGCTCCAGCCTTGCCTCTTTTCAGAAGAGAACATAAATTAGCTTGCAATAAAAAAAAACATTCATGAACAATTCGATCTGAAAATTGAGGAAGCTAAAGAAATGCCTGACTTATCCCAACCTGATTTTAGCTTTGCCTAGGTAAAAATGTGCAAAACGTCACTTGTAAACACTCAAAACTTGCAATAATGAACCCTTAAATCACATCTCACACAGTACAGGCGAGAGTGGTCACATTTTAACCACATCAATAAACTTTGCATTGGAAAGGCATATCAAGAATTCACATATTAACTAAAAAGTACATATTTCCCCGAAAATTTATTTTAAGGTCTGATATTTTTTTTGTGTACAATTACACCAGTATTTTTAGTGGCTACTAATAATTGGTACATAATTAGTTCAGAATGTGGCACAACACTACAAAACAATTATATGTTTTAAAGTAGCTCTATGTGAGTGGTTAGATGACTTAGATAGAGAGAACCATCTGAATATGGATACCATCTTCATTTTTTTGAAAATCAGTAAACAATATAATTACTGGTTTGGCCGCACAAAAGCAGCAGTAGAGCAATTTGTTCCATGCATTAAGTGTTTGGAAACTCCCTCTTACCCTACTACCACTACTGCCCAGTTATGATACAATGGGCAAGCAATTACCAAATTGTCCACAAGTTGGTGAATGGCACAGTATGGCATGATTACATATAACACACAGAAATAATATGATAACTGACAGCGACCAACGCACATGCTAACATTAATCACCAGATTGCATCAATGACATGCTGACCAAGTTGACGTTATGGGTATAAGGCCTTAATTCGCATAAATTGTCTGAGGTGTGTTCTCAATATCAACCACGCCATGGATAAATTAAGTATGGGTATGGTGCCTTTCGGTTGAAAGCCACGAGCACACTAGCAGAATAAGAAAATATAGTGAAGCTTCAATGAATGACTAATATGCTTTACAACCAACGGGGAAACTATTCGTGAGAAAAGCGCCATAATTGTGTTAAAATGAAAGCACCATATTTAGTAGATTTAGTGGTATAGTCCAAAACTAGAATATAATTCAGCAGTATTCTGGAATAAAAAAGTGCATCTGGTATATGACGTCACTTGGCGTAGGTTTTGTCTAGTTTCAACTAACTATACTAGAACAGCCAACTTTGGAGTACCTGTGGTCTCTAGTTATCTTGGTCATGAGCAGCCTTAATCACGGACGTCAAGTTAAGGTCGTATTCGCATTCGTATTCATCGATGACTTCGCCAGAGGCGTATTTGTATTGGCATCGGCATTCAGCGACAAGTTTACCATCGTTCGAATAAATTAACACTGAACACGCTGGAAGGAACTACATAGGTCTCGCATTACCACTTCAACAGTTAAGGTTCAACGTAAACCAGTTTATTCGGTCGCCTCCAATTTTGTTTTCGTTTTCACCCAAAGCTGCCCAGATTTGGTATCAAGTGAACCTGTGGTGAACCATACTGCAACATTTCAGGTCGGTACATGTCGAAGTCAACCTTCGATGTCAAATGTTACCTTAATTTATTAGATGGCGACATGGAAGCGATATCGACGGAACGCGAGGCTCGGTTGCTATCGCTTCAATTTCCATAAAATAAGCGTCATTAGACGTGTCTTGCTATGCAGTATCAGAAAGCCAAGTAACCGAATTATTTGTCAAGGACAAAGGCCACGCTGATACTTCGATCGCCGATTTTTCCGTTTTCTCTCAAACTTATCCAAATTTAATATGAAGCAATAAACTGTAGTGAACACTCGAGTAACATTTCAAACCGGAACATGTCAAGGTCAAAGGTTTTATTATGTTCTTCGATGTTATCGTGTTGCGTTGCTCTTGCTTCAATTTGCAGAAAATGGATGTCATTCATGTTGTATCATTCGTGTTGTCTTGCTGTACGAATCAGCAAGTTGATGTTTCAAAATAATCTGGACGGGTCAAAATTCAAGCTGATTTCTTCAGTCGCCTCACATTTTTTGTCGTTTTCGCCAAAGCCTACCCAGCTCCATTTCAAACCGGGACATCTCAAAGTCAAAGGCTTGATTGAGTTTTTCGATGCCATCGCTTTTCCTCGCTATGGATTCAATTTGCAGAAAATAGATGTCATTCGTGACAACAAATGGACAATCCTAACAATGTATGTCAAGTGACAATAAACCCTCGAGTAACATTTTTAAACATGGATATGTCAAAGTCAAAGATCATGGTCAAAGGCTAGTTTGGATTTTTCAAAGTCCTCGCGATTCGTCGCTATGGATTCAATTTTCACCAAGTGGGTGCCATTCGACGTGACTTGTGCCGTATTATAATGTTACTCAATATAACTATTTTCGAAGGTCAAAGGCCAAACCGATTTCTTTGGTTGTCTCGCATTTTTCTTCGCCCCAAGCTACCCACATTCTTCGCCCCCAAGCTATCAAGCAATAGTCCGTAGTGCACCTCGAGTAACATTTCAAACCGGGATATGTCAATAGTACTCAAGCAAATTGTTCGGAAATCATACTCATTTCTTCGATCACCCCGCGTTTCTTCGTTTTATCCCAAAGCTACCCATGCTTGGCATAAAGAGAATGCCCGCAGGCAACCCTCGAGTAACATTTCAATCTGGGACATGTCAGATCATGCCTCAATGTCAAAGGTTCATTTAATTTTCAGAGTCCTCGCGTTTCGTGACTATGGCTTCAATTTGGATTATGTGGGCGTCATTCGACGTGGCTTGCCGTACGGTATCACAATGTTGTGATGTTGAAATAATTTCAAAGGTGTCGAAGGTCCGGCGTGTATATAATTATTGAATGTAATATGAATAGGAGGGTAAAATCTATTTGATGTTTGCAGCTTTTGTGATAGCAAGCACTCGTATCCTATATGACTATGGGCTCTCCTCCTCCCCCCCCCCCCCTAAAAAAACCGTAACTACCTACTCGGACGGTGCTTTCATCGCTTGTTTTTAATTTACACTGCCACATTGCTGTTCCCGACATATAAAATATATAATTATACTCAGTTTGCGCGCTTTCCTCTTAATGGTTCAGCGGAAGTTGTCAAATTTGCAAGAAAAGCCACACGTGAATGCACACAATTTTATATCCAGCCCGAGTTCATAGCCGCGAGAAAGCAATGTTGTAGATTCGGGGGTAGATTCAGGAATTATCATGTCGGAACCTGTCTGGAGGGGCGCCTTTTCTTTGGAGCGGCGCCACTGTGGAAGCACCTGGGGCGCCTCTGGGTGCAAAATTCGAGGGGCCGGGATGTACTCGGCCCTTGCCCAAGTGGTGCCTTTCCTTCTGTGGTGCCTTTTTATTTCATAGGGGCGCCTCCGGCTGAAAAAAAATCGAGCGGGTGCACTGAAACCTTTTCAGAGGTACGCCTTTTCCTGGCCTGGGAGACGCCACCTTCCACGTGAGGGGTACATGCCCTCGGTGCCATACCCTTTATCCTGGTTGTCATTGCATCGAAATGCGCCAATAAAACAGGAAAACATGGGAAAGATAATTGTAAGTCCATATTGGCTACCATTAAACCATCACCCCATATTTTATGTTTATCTTGCTACAAGAGGGCAACGTTTAACCCTTTCGGGTCAAATCCTACCACCCCGTCTCGGGGGGGGGGGTTGAAGACTAAAATCGAAACCAAGCATCGCACGAAAACGAGAGAGCTCGATCGGAAAGCGCTCGACGAGTAGAGTCCGGGTCCACCCTCCAAAACAATTTTCCCCCAAAAGTGACGTCACCAGGGGGGGCTAGATTTTCACTTGTATGTAGTCAAAAACGAAAAAAAAATCCACTCGTACGTGTTGTTGCATCCGTAAAGATAAGCAAACGCTGAAAGTTTTATTAAAATATCTGTATCCGTTGAAGCGTGACGACTGGTTTAACTTTTTTGGATGTGACATCACTTGACCTTGACTAACTTGTTGACCTTAGATGACCTGACCTTACAATTTTGAATTACCATGTAAAATTGATGTGGGAAAAGGTATGCCAAATTTGGGCGTGCTGCCGCGCGCCGTTCGTCCGCTATCCGCGGAGAACCTGAGGGGGGCGGTTGAAGACCCCCCGAGACGGGACGGGTTAACATACAGCATTGCTCTATGGTGATCGTGAAATCGGGTTCAGCTCTTAAGATATAAGGCTAGATGTTCATAGGCAGTGCTAAGTAGTGAAAGTTGTTAATTTTTCTATACTTTTAAAAAATGTCCTCTTTAACAATAGTAAATCTGAAAAATTGTAATGCATTGAAATTGAACTCAGGTAACTTAAAATCACATTGAAAAAGTGATTGAATTCCAAGGATTTTTTGGGGGAGGGATGGGAGGTGGTAGGCCCCTCTATCCTGTTCAAACTTACCGAGTCCCTGATTTGTCCCCCCCCCCAAAAAAAAAAAAAAAATTTAGAATCCGCGGTCACACCCATGGCATAAAGCATCATACAACAATAGCTGACATTCATAAAATTGCATTTAGTAAGTTAAAACAGAAAAAGCAGTAAAAGAAAGTTCTTTAAAAAATGGATGCATCTTGTATGACGAATTACAATTGCATTTACGACTGACCGAAGCATAACATTGCTATCTCAGTTGGCAACACTCGAGTCGGAATAGAAACTCTCAAACAAGCTCCCCACGTTAACCTAACTAAAGCTCGAGGTCACTAAACAAATTGCAAACTGCTCAGGAAAACGCAGTGGAAATGTTGCGCCAGACAGCGTGACCGACGGCAACAGATCATGCAGTCGCGCCGTCAACACGCTAGTTAGCTGACCAGCCCGTCATCGTGACATCATCGCTGCCCAGCTTCAGTTCTTGGCTATAGTTTTGGCGATCAATTCCAGAAAGTTGTCCAGCCGCGTGTAGAGGCCTGGGAAGTCGGGGTTGCCGCACCCCACCTCGAAAGACACCACGCCCACTGTGTGGAATCTGATGAGGCCCTTCCGCAGCTCTTCGAACGTCATCAGAGGTCCTCCGCTGTCACCCTGAAACCGGCGGGCTGATGTTGGATTTGGCCGATGTTGGCTCTTACAGTGCACCATGCATCTTCTATAAGTGCAATTTTC
This sequence comes from Imbricaverruca yamaguchii, assembly GCA_034440575.1. NCBI lineage: Eukaryota > Metazoa > Arthropoda > Thecostraca > Neoverrucidae > Imbricaverruca > Imbricaverruca yamaguchii. The sequence continues at coordinate 80,923 of JAOTOL010000714.1, read as the reverse complement.
CTCGATAGACCCAACTCTGTCATGTAGATGGCGCGGTGCAGGACAAACTATGATCCACCTGAAATCGCAGTTCGCTATGCAGACATACACCCATGCAAATATGAATACATATATCAGCACGTATGTATGTCAATACCAATTCCGTCCTGGGCGCTCATGTGACACTCTTCGTCTTTCCACACGCCTGGCACTCCTCCACTCCGCCATGGCACTCACCTTACACGCGTGTATTCTCCATGATACTTACCTGACACACGTCCGCTCCGCCTTGGCACTCACCTGACACTCATCCACCCCGTCCCAAGCACCCATCTGACATGCGTCCACTCATCCATGGCACCCATCCATCCGACACGCGTCTACTCCTCCGTGGCACTCACCTTACACTCTCCACTCCCTGCCGGGCGCCCACCTGACACGCGTCCACTCCGGCTTGCCACTCGCCAGACACTCCTCCACTCCGTGCCGGACACCCACCTGACACGCGTCCACTCCTCCCTGACAGCGCGACTCCAGAGAGTCGGACGCGCAGTCGCTCGGCAGGTCCTTGTCGCCGCTGGCGCACAGGTGGACGTCGGGATCGACACTCACACGCGGTCGGTTGTAGTTGGCCTTGCACGTGGCCGGGTCGGTGAAGTTCACCATGGCGAACCGCATGTGCGACGAGGGAGAGCCGCCTGCGAGGGACGAGCACTCGGGTTACCAGGCCCACTGGTAGCATTGTGAACGGGGGAAGTGGGCGGACGTGATATGCCCTCTGTATTGTGGACGAAATGGGTATGTATCTGCTCCCTCCACACATGCCCGATGGGCACGGTCGTGATCTGCTCATTGACATAAAACCACCTGAAAGTGTATGATCCGTATGTGTATGCATGATGCATCTATGGGGAGTCGGATTGCTCCACCACTGGCCATCATATTCTTGAACGCGGTTGAGACACTTCTCCTGACGTCAAATCAACACCAGCCCATAACATATATGCACTACATTGATAATCTCCTGGGTATTTGGACACACGAATCAAAAGCACTCGACGATTACTTCAATTTTCTCAACAATTTCCGTCCCTCCATAAAACTACCCATGGAGCGCAGTGACCATTCTAGTAAACAACAAGTACCTTTCCTGAAACACTTCTGACCATCAACAAGGACGATTCTCACATGACCGAGCTATACATAAAACCGATGGCGGCGCCCATAGCCCTTCCACCTTTCTCGGCACACCCCATCCAAACAAAAAGAGCAGTTTTGTATGCACAGACATTGAGATCGAAGCGTCTCGGACCTAATGCTAATGCCTATAATCATGGCATGCAAAAAATCGACACTTTGTTTCTGGCAAACCACCTCGCATGATCAAAAGAGCAATGTTTCAGGTAGCACACCCCATGAGAAGTGCACATACACAAACGCGACGTTCAGACCCAAAAGACAACGCAACTTTCGTCAGCCTCCCCTATATAGATGTTGAGCTCATCAAAAAATAACAGCGGCAATCAAAACCTTAAAACTATCAATACGTGTGGCATTGCAGAGTGGCAAAACACTTTCAGAAACTTTGACCAAGTCCGCTCTCAACAGAAACACCCGTGTCATGCTGGGAGAAAAAAGTGTCACCGTTGTCTCGCAGGACTTCAAAGCAGATGCAACACACGGAACAGCGTCTGCCTTATAACATGCCAGCTATGCCTACCATGGGACATGACGTATATATGGTAAATAAAAAGCATTGTCAGGGACAGACTTAATGAGCACTTAGAGACGCTAAAAATACAACCGCTAATATCCCATTTGGCGAACACCTCACAATCACTCATGGGAGCAGCACTGGACTCTAAAACACTCAGCATATCTACTCTGCAAGTCTGCAAAGATATACCAGAGCTCAAAATCACCGAACCAATTGAAATTAGGGCCAAAAGGCCTCCATTAAGCACAATGACAGCATCCTGGACCCTCAGAAAACCCGGTTCCTTACACCACCTGAGGAAAGCACACATGCAATACAACCGCAGCCGCAGTTGACACATGCATAATACACACACGGATCATAAATTGTATATATTTTACGAGTAGGTAGATATTGTTACATATAAAATGAAGGCGATTCACTGTGCGGTGGCACGAGATGACATAAAGACATAAAGACATAAAAGATCAGTGCAACTCTGAGCCACAAGGGCCCTTCTTGGTTGCACTCTGTACACTGAACCAGTTGCCCACCAAATCTGCCAATCAGCCCTCCCTGTAATACTGAAAAGCAAGCCCTCTATTCTTATAATGATTGTCTATGCTGTTTTTAAAGATGTTCAATGTTCTGCTACTGACGATGTTTTCTGGCAGCTGGTTCCAGTGTTCCACTACCCTGTTGGTGAAGAAAGTTTGCCTTAACCTTGTTCTGCTGTGGTTAATTTTAATTTTGAATTTATGACCTCTAATTGCATCATTTCTGTTAAATTCAAACATTTCCCCAAGGTATCCCCTCTCCAGACCATTGACAAATTTAAAGACCTCGATGAGATCTCCTCTCAGCCTTCTATATCTAAGTGAAAACATATTCAATTTCTTCAATCTTTCCTCATATGCCAGGTTGCTTATGCCATTAACCATTTTTGTAGCCCTCTTTTGTACTCTCTCTAAAAGCCAACAATCTTTTTCATAGCTAGGAGACCAAGCTTGGATGCAGTATTCCAAATGTGGCCTGACGTATGCACAGTAAAGCTTCCTGATCACTTCCTCACTTCTGTATGATACATTCCTATTTATTGCCCCGAGCATTCTCAGTGCCTTCTTCCTGGCTTCCTTGGTCTGTTCTGATGCCCCCAATTTTGTGTTTAGAATAACACCTAAATCCTTCTCCTGTTGAGTCACTGATAGCACTTGGCCACCCATCAAGTATGGAGCCTTCATATGCTGCTTACCTACATGCATGATTTTGCACTTATCAAAGTTAAATTTCATTTGCCATTCTTCGGACCACTTCACAAGTTCGTCTAAGTCTTTTTTGCAGCGAGATATGCTCATCCTGACCTGTTATTGCCCTAAAGACCTTCAAATCATCTGCAAATTTCAAAACTTTACTGCTTAGGCCACTTTCAATGTTATTTACAAATATAATGAACAGTAATGGCCCTAGTACTGACCCCTGGGGGACTCCACTAAGAACATTTTGCCATGATGACTTTGTACCATTTAGCATCACTCTTTGCTGTCTATCTGAAAGCCACAACTCTATCCATTTTAAGATGCTACCTGCAATACCATGGGACTGAAGCTGTATCATTAACCGTTTATGGGGTACCTTGTCAAAGGCCTTACTAAAGTCAAGATATGCTACATCAACCTGATTTCCCTGATCAAATTGTTCTGTGGCGAAGTTCAAAAAGTCCAAGAGGTTTGTGAGACACGATCGTCCTTTTCTAAATCCATGTTGAGTATCTTGAATCAATCTGCTACCTTCCAGATAACTAACTATTCTATCCTTGATAATTGATTCGAGTACCTTGCAGACTAGGGATGTGAGACTTATTGGCCTATAGTTTTCAACTTTCCCTCTTTCTCCTTTCTTGAAAATAGGAACTACATTTGCCCTTTTCCAATCGGTTGGAATTTCATTATGTGAAACTGATCTACAAAATATTATACTAAGTGGAAATGCCAGTTCCTTTTCAGTTTCCCGCAACACCCTAGCATAAATATCATCAGGTCCTGCTGCCTTATTTGGCTTTATTTTCCTGATATGATTGTAAACAACATCACTACCAATGAAATCAACATCATTTGTCAGATCCCATGTATCTGAACTATGGTGTACGGTCGGCAGATTGGTCATATCTTCCAATGTAAACACTGATTTGAACTGCTTGCTCAGCTCCTCAACCATCTCACTATCCTCACCCAATGTAGTCCCGTTTACTTCCAGTGGACCAATTGTGTTAGAAACTTTACTCAGCTTGTAGAAACTAAAGAACTTTTTACTGTCCCCATTACAGTTTCTAGCTAAATCCAGTTCCTTTGCTCGCTTTGCTGCTCTGGTTTTTTGCTTCACAGTGTCTCTAGCTTTTCGATACGCCTTTAGATTAATGACATTTGAGGCTTCTTTAAAAACTCTAAATGCAGTTTTCTTAGCCCTAATTGCTTTTATCACGTCTGGTGTAAGCCATGCTGGCTTTCCTACCCTTCTTTTGCGTCTTTGCTTTTGGGGGACATGTCTAATCTGAGTTTCCTTTAAGTAAGATTTGAACTTTTCCCACATTTCACAGGCATTTAAATTGGAGAATTCTTCTTCCCATCTGATGGCACTTAAAGCCGCTCTCATGCCGTTAAAGTCTGCTTTGTTGAAATTTGGAACCTTTACCAAATTATCCTTGATAGTTTCCCCTACATGTGCCTTGAATCTAACTATGTTATGGTCACTTTTTCCCAGAGTTTCGCCTACAGTCAAGTCTTGAACCAAGTCACTTAAATCCGAGAATACAAGGTCCAAGAATGAACCATGCCTGGTAGGTTCCGATACAAACTGGTGTAAGAACAGGTCCTCTTCAAGGCATTTCCTGAACATTTTGCATGATGGGGAGCCAACACCAGCATTTTCATAACCTTTTAGATTAAAGTCACCGAGAATAAGGCACTTCCTCTTAAAGTTTCTACTGATTTCCTCACAAATCACCTTGTCAAGCTCCAGTTGCTGAGAATGTGGCAGGGTTCCTGATCGGTAGAAAGCTCCTATCCTAAGAGTATTGCTGTTGCCTTTTCCCACAGTGACATCAAGCCAAATGGACTCCACAGACACATTTTTATCCCCACCTGCTACTTTTTGAGAACTGAATAAGCTATTCACATAGAGCATTACACCACCCCCTTTCATTGCTGGACCCCTATTGCACGAAAACATATTGTATCCCTGGATCTCATAGTCCTGTAAGTTATCTCCAAAATATCCTTCACTGACCCATGCCTCCGTAATGCAAACAAAATCCGGTTCCTCCTCAGCAACATAACACTTGAACTCATCAAATTTGGAACGGATACTCTGAGCATTAAACATCATACACTTAACAAATGCTCCATAACCACCTTTGGCTTTTTCATATTGAGGAGTTCTTTTATCACTAGATGAACTATAACTCTGTCCCCTTGAGTTGCTGCTGTCCCTATTTGCAGACTTTGAGGTTCTATTGCCTTGGCTGACACTATTGGAATATTCCTGAGTTGGCAATGCAATTTCATCCCTCCCCACCCCATTTCCTAGTTTCCCTGAAGGACATGCTCATATACTTTGCCTAACACATGGACCCCCTTCTCAGAAAAATGCAGGCCATCCTTCTGATAGAGGTCCCACGATGCATAAAACCTGCTCCACTCGTCTACAAATGTAAAACCTAGCTCCTGGCAGAGCTTTCCTACCCTGGTGTTAGCTGCCAGTGCCCTAGAGCTCCACTCAGGGGAGGCTCTAGCCCTAGGCAAAATTCCTGTTACAAGCACTCTATTGGTACCCTTCAGGGTGGCCAGAAGGGCCCTGTACTCCCGCAGAAGCTCCTCGCTCCTAGTATGACCTATGTTATTTACCCCTACATGCACTATGACTGTGTTAAACTGGTGATCACTGGTGACCTGTGCCACCGCAGTTACCAGGTCCTTCACCTTGGCACCAGGCCTGGTGATGCACCTCCTGTCCCTCCTACCTTTACAAAATACCCCGCTCTAAATGACGCACACGAGAGTCTCCTATGACCAGCACTGACTCCTTACTACTGCTATCCTGGGGGCAGTCATCCAATGCCTGGAACATATTTGTTGTTACTATGCCTGCCCGCTGGGCCGGTCGGCTACACTTCCTCCCGCTCCTACCACCTGCCACCTGCCACTCACTGACCCTTTCCTTAGGTTCGCGTCTCCAAATCCTCCACCCCCTGACCTCATGCCACTTCCCCTCCTGTGACCTACCAGAACTACCCCTCCTCTGTTCACTATTAACACTATTAACACTCCCCTCTTGAGAGATCCCAGCCACCTCCACAGTAGGGGAAACCTCAGCTACCTGGTGGCCTGCGACCACCTGGGCATATGATGTCCCTGCTACGGATTGACCCCTTGTTGCTTTATCTTGCCTACCCTGTGCAACAAGGGCAGCCTTGAGGTTGGAAACCTCTGCCTTAAGGGTCCTAATTTCTTCCTCTAGTGCCTGCATCCTGGTCGAAACCATCCTAAACGCTGCAGCTTATGCCTAGATTTAGATTCAAATTAACTTGCTAAATTAACTTGCTAAACAACCGACAAAAAAGCTAACTATCATTCACTATAAATCGCTACCTCCTATACTGTCAGTTAAATATCTGAGTGCCTCAAGAAAAGCAGAAACTATTAAACAATTGTTTTTTTTTTTTTTTTTGTTTTTTTTTTTTAAATAAATTAAATAACTAAACAAGATGTCTAATCTAATTGTCTTCCACACAAGTAGACAACTATATAAATATCCCTTTGATATCACTTATGGCTAGACAGAAAAATGAACAGTCACACAGCACTTATGAATACCCCCAACTTACTACTAATTAAACTATCTTAAACTTCAACACCAAACACACTATGCACACCAAAAAATAAATAAAGTATGTTAGGATAGTATGAATGTTGTCTAATGTACTTATCAAATCTACACACTTGTAATATCTCCTACTACAGAAATCGAAGAGTCGAGAACACGCCGAAGCCAAAGATGGCGTCCTGCGGCGTCGCTAGGTTAATATAGTATAGTTTGCGTGCTACGAAAATGCTTATAAGATAAAACCTAATGAAATATAATAAGAGAAGTAATTGCTAAGCACCTATCCACAGCTTAGACTAGAGTACTGCCCTGTTCTGCAGCGACTTATCTGGAAACCTGGAGCTCGGGGGCGCGTCCTTCCACCTTGAGAGCTGGCGGCAAACTGAAGTCAGTACTGGGGCCACTACTGTTCAATATTTTGTAATTTGTATTTGTAAATAACATTGAAAGTGGCCTAAGCAGTAAAGTTTTGAAATTTGCGGATGATTTGAAGGTCTTTAGGGCAATAACAGGTCAAGATGAGCATATCTCGCTGCAAAAAGACTTAGACGAACTTGTGAAGTGGTCCGAAGAATGGCAAATGAAATTTAATGTTGATAAGTGAAAAATCATGCATGTAGGTAAGCAGCATATGAAGGCTCCATACTTGATGGGTGGCCAAGTGCTATCAGTGACTCAACAGGAGAAGGATTTAGGTGTTATTCTAAACACAAAATTGGGGGCATCAGAGCAGACCAAGGAAGCCAGGAAGAAGGCACTGAGAATGCTCGGGACAATAAATAGGAATGTATCATACTGAAGTGAGGAAGTGATCAGGAAGCTTTACTGTGCATATGTCAGGCCACATTTGGAATACTGCATCCAAGCTTGGTCTCCTAGCTATGAAAAATATTGTTGGCTTTTAGAGAGAGTACAAAAGAGGGCTACAAAAATAGTTAATGGCATAAGCATATGAGGAAAGATTGAAGAAATTGAATATGTTTTCACTTAGATATAGAAGGCTGAGAGGAGATCTCATCGAGGTCTTGAAATTTGTCCATGGTCTGGAGAGGGGATATCTTTGGGAAATGTTTGAATCGAACAGAAATGATGCAATTAGAGGTCATAAATTCAAAATTAAAGTTAACCACAGCAGAACAAGTCTAAGGCAGACTTTCTTCACCAACAGGGTAGTAGAACACTGGAACTAGCTGCCAGAAAACATTGTCAGTAACGGTACATTGAACATCTTTAAAAACAGCATAAACAATCATTATAAGAATAGAGGGCTTGCTTTTCAGTATTACAGGGAGGGCTGATTGACATATTTGGTGGGCAACTGGTTCAATGTACAGAGTGCAACCAAGAAGGGCCCTTGTGGCTCATAGTTGCACTAATCTTTTATGTCTTTATGTCTTTATGTCTTTATGTAACATCTGCCGGCGTGCGTCTACCAACGCACACGACATGACCCGTGTCCAACTGAGGAACTATGAATAATTGAAGTAAAGTTTAAGGTGGATCAGTTTAGGTTTCATAGACGATTGTAAGCTACGTTCTTGTCGATTAACAGGTGTGTGGTGCATAGCTTGGGAAAGGGATGACACTTACTACCACCCAGCAAGGCATTAATGTCCTTCTTGTCCCCAATCGTTTGGGACAAGAAGTTATATTGTTCCACTAGATTGCCGACTGAGGCCGAATCTCAGCAATTGATCACGAAATCCGAAACGTTTGAAATTTGTTGAACTATTAGTCATTCATTTGAAGAACCTTTCCATTGTTATGAAGACATTGCAAGTTGTATTTTCCTCCCATGTATGCTTAGGTTGTACTCCGCTACTAATTTTTAGTGCCTATTTTTAGTGTTAATTTTCAGTGCCTCACAGTTAAGCAGTGGTGAGCTACTTGCAACATTCTGACTAATGTCTAATGTCTAATTCGCAGGTGCTGGATTGGTGTTGGATTCCGAGGTCAGCTTAATAAATGTCACTTGTCGCAGATCTGGACACTGGAAAGCCGTCACTAGCGTTCTTCTTTCCGACTCCATTCTCTGTGCCATGTCCCATGCCCTGTTCTTCACTCGAAAATAATGCATTTCGTGTGTAAAGATAGCTTGGATTTCGACGTGTCCAATCTGATTATAGTGTGTTAAAATCCACATTTCCTTCACCAGGCATATCAGTTATATTTTTTAACCCATATTGTTTACAACCGAAGCCTACGTACGGTAAATGCGTTGCATCGCGAATTATCTACGACGCGTATGACAGTGACCAAATGCCCACTAGTCGAATTCGCTCGATCGACAGGACATCGGTGTGAATGAAAGCGGAGACAATTCAGGGGTGACCACTGATCTGTATGCAGTTTCGGCTTCGAGAGGTGTTTTATTAGCCAATATCTCTCATATAGTCATATATCCAGTTCTTCAGATAACCATCATGTATCATGTACTCATTACATGTCGGTAATTAATTGAAGCTAAAAAGGCAGTTGTTGCTAAAAATGCAGTATTTAACATGTGTGCTAGATCATACCAACATTGTTGGTAAACTTGAATAGCTTTTTTATTGTCCATATTCAGAAACACTTTCGTTCCATCTATTTCTTTCATACTTATTGTCAAACTACATAGCATTTTCACACGTCTGGACACCTCCATAAATTGCCACTCGATGAAATGCGTAATGTTGTGTTGTAAGACAAAAGCGCCATGCCAAGATAAAAGGGGTTATTCTCGACACCGTGTGAGTTCAGAATTCGAACCTTGCCTGGGGTTCATTTGAACGTGGATGAACGTGAGTCATTTGAACATGGACGTGTCACCCATAGGGCCTAAGAATGATCGACATACTGCATGCCATTGCTAAACCATACGGCGAACCACTGGTTGTCGATGCCGTACCACCCTAGCTTCTCCACGAGGCAGTGCTCAACGCCGTTGAACGCTTTTTAGGTGTCTGCCGTGACTAGTGAAATCATCATGTCTTTGTCAGCATTGCTAGTCGCATATACTACAGCTCAAGGAAGCACTGCCGCCTTCGTCGATAGGTCAGGGCGGAAGCCATATTGTTGCCGGGATATAATATGCAGACTAAGTATATATTGCGTCAGTTTTGTACATACTGTAAGCGCACAAAGCCTAGTCACGACCAGCACGACCGCTTAGCATCGTCGCCTTTATCTATCGGCACTATTGTAATGATTTTCCAGTTCACAATGCTACTATTAATAGCATACAGTAGGTCTAACAGCAAGTCTCCTTACGCATGGTGATTAAAATGATGTCGGCACCGCCGCACAATGTTATCGGCACATGACGATCCCATCCGCCTCAGCATGGGCGATAGCTACGGCAGAGCCGCAGGGCGCTGAGAAAGCGCTCCCGCTGCAGAATTCTTGCCGGCGTGACGGGAGCAAATTTGGAGCGCCACAGACGCTGCGTTTTCTCAGTCCTTCCCAGGCTGCTAGTCAATGGCGTCACCATGGAATGGCCAGCCGCCATATTACAGGTGAATACAATGGAAATATTGCGAGAGTAACACAGTGCATCCAACATTTTAAGCCAACTGTAAGTTTAGATACAAATAGGTCCGAACAATGTGTGCGTCCTCTCCATCCGCCACTACTCTGCATATCAGTTTCCCACGGGATGGCAGCCGATTGCCAAGCTATGAAACGCTAACAATACAGACACACAACGAGCTCGTATTCAATGGCATCATCCTGCCATCTAGCGATAAATATTGTTACCTATGCTTCAGCGTTCAATCTGATGACATTCCTTCCATATTCAATGCCGTAATACCAAAACCGTGCTGCTACCTAGCGAGAGAAAGCTGAACTTATGCTTCTTGGACATCACAATTGAGAGTAGATCTTCTGAACAATCCAGTCCCGAAAGTAGATCCTCTGAACATACCGGACCAAGAGTAGATCTTCTGAACATTCCGGGCCAAGAGTAGGTCTTCTGAAAATTCTGTCCCGAGAGTAGACCGTGTAAACACTTCCATCCTCCGAGTAGATCCTCTGAATATTTCCAGTAGTAGATCTTATGAAACAACTAAGGCCTATTTGTAGATCCTCTGAACAATGCAGTCCCGAGAGTAGGTCTTGTGAAAAAATCCTGAAAGTAGATCCTGTGAACACTTTCGTCTTCGAGTAGATCTTCTGAACAAACCAGTACCGAGAGTAGATCATGTTAACATTTCCAGCTTTCAGTAGATCCTCTGAACATTTGCATTCGGGAGTAGATCTTCTGATCACTTGAGGCCTGTTTGTAGATCCTCCGAACAATCCAGTCCCGAGAGTAGATCTTGTGAAAAAAATTATCCTGAAAGTAGATCCTGTGAACACTTTCGTCTTCGAGTAGATCCTCTGAACAATCCAGTCCCGAGAGTAGATCTTGTGAAAATAGATGTTCTGAAAGTAGATCATGTGAAAATAAATCCTCTAAGAGTAGATCTACTGAACGTGGGTCTTCTGAAAGTAGATCTTGTTGAACTTTGATCTACTTTGAACTTGTTGATCTTGTTGAACTTAGATCTTGAAGCGAGGTTGCTGAACTTCGCTAAGTTGCGCTCGGCGTCGCTGTTGTGTGCTGGCGTCTTCGCCAACTCTAACTCTGGTAGCAAGTGGAGCTGTGCGGCGCGCGGCGGCGCCTCGTCGGCTGCGAAGCCGTACTCGCGGCCGCACTGCAGCTTCACAGTACGACTGGCGTCGGCGCACATCTGCTTGAGCACTTCGTGCTCCAGGGCGGTTGACGGCGGCTCCACCGGCACGTGGTGGCACGTGACGCGCCACTATTGCAGTGTGTCCATCGTGCCTTGGGCGAGGTCGACGTGCAGCTGCGGCAGGAGCTTGAGAGATAGACCTGCGAACACTGCTCGATGCAGTTGAGCAGGTGCAGCGTCACCATCTGGATGAAGTATGCCAGCACGAGGAGCTCAGTCTCGAAGATCTAGCACTCCAAGTACAGATTGCACGCCTTCACCAAGAGGTTCTTGCGACCCGTCTCTGCAGCCAACCTGCGCAGCAGTGGCATTGCGTGCACCAGCGACGCAGACGCGTAGCTTCGTGAAGCGCCGCTCGTGGTAGAGCACCATGTGTTTGACCACGCCTTCCGACTCGCAGAGCAAGTCGAATTCGTCGGCGAGTGAAGTCGACGCGGCGCTCTTGTCGTGCGTGATCAGCTTGAGCAGCGCCACGATGCACGCGACGACGACCGCCGGACGGCCGCGGAAGAACGATCGCAACGCGGGGTCGACGGCCTCGATATTCTGCCGCAACTTGGCTTGTTGCTCCAGCGACGAGAGCACGCGCAGATTCGAGACATCAAGGGCATCCACGGCGTGTGCCTTGCACAGCAAGTGGTGCGGCACGTGATCGATCTGAAGTGCTGCCGACACCTCCTTCTCGAACGCGAGGTTCTTACTCGCGGCATCGGCCATCATATTCGACACGCAGCGTCACAGTGACTGTGCAGTGACGACTTCGGTGGTGCTCGTCGACGCTGCCGCGGCGAGTCGCTCGAATGACTTCACGAACAAGCGAACGATGTTCGGGCGGTCCTCATAAGCAAAGAAGGGCGGGCGCAGACGGAAGCGTTGGGCGTCGCTGAACACGAGAATGAGCGACCGCCACTCGCCGGTGGTGTTGTTGCGCGATGTCGGTCACGTGAACGTTGTCAGGCAGCGTACACAGAGCTTGGGCTGCGTTCGCCTCTTCCTGCGCTGCCTGTGACAGCTTGAACTCAGTTACAGTCCGCGCGGACAGCAGGACGAACTTGTAATCCGCGTACTTGTCCGCAGACACCGACGGCTGGCACAGCGCTTTCTTCGGAGGAGGAGGCTCGCCGGCGGCGGAGCTCGGCTTGGACAGGTGGTACGTGTGGCCGTACATGTGCTTGCACGTCGCCTGCACCGCCACACGGGCCATCGGCACGGAAATGCCGCACCTCGTCGACACGACGGCGATGGCAGTCTTGCTCCCGTCGGTGCAGTTGCGCGACCCAGCACGAATTGGCGGTCGTGGCGAATTCACCATGTCAGCGCCCTTCGTCTGAGTCTCACGCGATACTTCGTCGCGCGCGAAACCCGACCGAAGCAATCGCTGCTCGTCGTGAGTGTCGGTGGCGGCGTCTGCGAACGTCATCGTGTTCTTGCTGACCACCGGAGGCGTGGTATATTCGTAGTCGACCTTGTCCGTGACACACCCCGGCCGATGCGGCAGCTACTGGTTGGCAAAGAAGACGCGCTCGTCATGCGTGAAGTTCTTCGGGTCGACATCAGCGCGGAAGGCATTGATGACTTTGTGTGATGATGATGATGTGGCTGCGTCACCACTCGCGTACGCTCGTTCTGCGACTGCCACTGTCGTCCTTACGCTGCTTGTCCGCGTTGAGGTCCCTCCGCAACCTGTCCGCGATGACTTTGTGCGTCGTAACTAACTCAATCCCGAAGGCCGAACACCACAGCTCGCGGAGGGCCAGCACGAAGGCGCGGACCGTCGCGCGCCAAAGGCGCGCGAAGGTCTCCTGCTTAGGGGAGCCGCCAAGCGCGTGGCAATGCACGGCCTCCAAACATTCTGAAACCCATGTCATCTTAGAGCCGAGGACGAAGGAGATAGCCGATGAAGAAGCAGCAGACATCACCTAAAAATATATGCGATATTATATATAATACATATATATATATACATATATATATATATATATATATATATATATATATATATATATATATATATATATATATATATATATATATATATATATATATATATATATATATATATATATATATATATATATATATATATATATATATATATATATATATATATACGTATACATATATATTCGCTATATGTCCGCTATATATATCTGTTTCATACGCTATGTTTCAGAGATTTCAAACTTAAGCACACTTTTAAGACGAGATTTGGGGGTCTCCGTTTTCAATAAGCAAAAAATTAGCTCTCTATCACCAAAACTGAGAATATCTGAATTTTGGCCAAATTCATGGTGGAGCTTATATAAGGGTAAAACGGAAAAATGTCGGTACTGATGGGTTTCGCAGAAAAAAAAATCCCGAATTTTTCTCACACAATTTGATCATATTACATCCAAAAAGGGTAGAATGTCTAATATCCGGAACAGAAAATGTCCACACCAACATCTAATTTGAGGCAGGTAGAGTGCTACGAGGAGGCCGATAGATTATCGCCACAATGAAATACTTCCCGCTTTTCCCTTTGACTTTGGCCCAGAGTGATTCTAGTTTAGAGCTCGAGTTTGGAGGCGTATGCATTTTCAAAGCGGTAATAGTTAGCACTGACTTGGCGATAATCGCCACCTCACCGGAACCATTAGAGTCGGGCCAATCCGTGGTTCTTTAATATCCTCTGGATTCATGCGCTTTACTTGGTAACCAAGGAAGTTAATGAGACGTGTGGGGTGCTAGGTCGCAGCCAAGTCTCAGTCAGCACAACTAGGTCTAGAAAGTAAGAACGAAGGTCGTCGTGTAGCTCAAGGAGCTTAGGTTTGACAGATTGGGCATTGATGAGTCCCAGATGATGCTGCCTTTGCGCTGCTGAGCCGTCGCATGGTTTGTTCCGCCCGGTGATCCGCGTCGTCTGCCACCTTTGGCGCCGCGCGTGCCCCAGTGTGTTTTCGTAGGCGTTGTTTTGGTATCGGCGACGTTCCCCTCGGTCGGGGTGACCGCTCGGGAGTGATGAGGCTGGTGACTGGCGGGGGCGAAGGCAGCGGCGTTGATGACGTCACGGACGAGACGACTGTGTGCGCGTTGCTGACCGGGGAACGTGATGGCGGTTAATGTTTGGACCAGGGCGATGGGTACCAGCAGCCTGATGATGTCCGTATGCATGGTAGAGCTGAAGGTAGAAAACTGGTAGAGCTGAAGATAGAAGATAGACGATCACTGTTGTTGGAGACACATGAATTCCGAGCGACACCAAGACGTCAGTCGGATCATTTCTTTATCCGCTGCAGGGTCGGAAAGAAGACGAACCATGGATAGTAGCTGATGCTTGATGCAGAAATCATTATAGACAAAAGCGCTGTCACTTATACACCCACTCAGTTTTCAGTCGTCAAATCACTGCTGCGCAATTACCAGCAATAGCAAAGAAATAACCAGCAGGAAAGTCCACTGATGAGTCCAGTCACTTCGCGCACGTGCAGCGTATAGGTTTGGTTCGATTTGGATTTTTCTTTCTTTTTTTTCCTCGTACACATTTCACGCTTTTTGTTCACTACTCATTCAGAGTTTCACACACCTTGTATATAGAGGCAACAATGAGGGCGAGAAAAAGGCTGAGCAAGCGACCGAGACGCGTCTGCTCGCGGCGTCGCGCTCAGGCCAACTGCCCGGACGGCCAACCAAGGCGATTCACCACACCCTCCTGAAATTGTAGCATGGATGATGTACGCCGTACATTGCGTACATGGCGATGGCGTACATGATCCATGATTGCAGTACTATACATACGAAGAGAAGAAGGATGTCTAGGGAATATTCTGAAATACCTGAAGATTGGAGAAATATAAATATAGTACCAAATTGGTACTACCAACTTTAAACAGGGAAGTATGAAGTGTGTAGGAAAATACAGGCCAATCAGTTTAACCTCAATACTTTGCAAGGTACTAGAACATCTGGTTGAACCGTTGATCTTCCGGGATACCCGATAAACTTAAGCAAAGTAACGCTGTGATGTTTGTAGTTGACAGCACATGTGTACTGCGTGTGTGCCCTATTTCCTAATCAGGGTCGGATCCAGAAATTGCCATGGGAGAGGGTATTTGCAGGAGTGGTCCGCCCACTAAGGTATATGGGGTTTACTCTAAACTAAGCGTTTCACGAAAACAAAACAGGTATCATCAGAAAGCGCTCGACGAGTAGGGCCAGATGCTACCCACAAAATTGCATTCCCCAAAAGTGACGTCACTAGGGGGCCTAGATCTTCAAGACTTGCATCATGTTTTTGGCTCTGGGGTGTTCATTTTGTGGGAGATTTAATTAAAAATTAGAATCAGAAAAGGAAAGAAAATCGACCATGGTCATAATATTTTTCCCCACCAAAAAAATATAAATTTCCACTTTAAATTTCAAAATTTTAAGATTTTAACTTTCCTTCATTTTAATTTTTTAATGAGTAGAGCGGACCGAAAAACGTTCGATCTCACCTTGCTCTCATAAATCAATGTTTAGTTTAGCCAGAATATTGGATTTTAGCCCTAATACTCAAATATGTGTTCCTGATAAGTGATCAAAAAACGGACAAAACACAAACTGGTGCGTTTTAGTTCGTCCCTAAAGACAAGCAAACGCTGAAGGTTACATTAAAATATGTTCATCCGTTAATGTGACGACTGGTTGAACTTGTCTGAAGGTGACCTCACTTGACCTTGACTAACTCGTTGACTCTAGATGACCTGACCTAAAAATGTTGACACATCATGCCAAATTGATATGGGAAAAGGTACGCCAAATTTTGGCGCGCTGTCCCGCGCCGTTCTTTCACCATCCGCGGAAAACCTTAGGCCGTTGAAGACCCCAAGACGGTGCGGGTTAACACGCGCACTGGAGGGGGGGCGAAATCCGCCCACCCCTCCAGTTTTTCATAGATAACTCCAGATTTTACCGGAAGATATACGCCATTGTTTGTGTACCTGCCAATAAATGACCGGCGCGTTGTTTGAAGTAAGAAAACTGAAAATGGACCGAAATATTTTTGACTTAGGGGTCGCTAAACTCAAAACATTTTCTCAGCGCCAGATCACAAATATCGGCGCTCATGCGCTTCCCGTATATTAGCAAAAAGGAAGTGTTCTTGGCAAAACTAGCGACTTGCTTGATGTACATTGTCATGCTACATTATTCCAGAGTCATGTCAAGTCACCGAGGTCAAGTCAGGTCAAGTTCATAACAGGTTAACACACGCCCTAGAGGGGGTATGGCGAAATCCGCCAATCCTTCCGATTTTTCGTACATAACTCTATATTGTACCGGCCAATATAAGCCAAATTCTTCGCGTACCTGCTTCGAAATGACCGGCGCATTGTTTAAAGCAAGAAAAATCAAGATCGGCCGAGACGTTTTCAAGTTAGAGGCCGTTAAAGTAAAAATAACTCGCAGCGCTAGACCACAAAAATCGGAGCTGATGCGCTTCCCGTATATTGGCAATAGGGAAGTGTTCTTGACGACACTAGCGACTTGTTTGATGCATATTGTTATGCTATATAATTTAAAAGTCATGCTAGGGCGCCGAGGTCAAGTCAGGTCAAGCTCATGATAGGCTAATGGAACCAAACTTGGTCAACTGGAATGTGTCATAAATGCAAAAGACTGTCATGCGATTGATGTCACTTTACATGTTACTCCCTACGCATTCCGAAATCTACTGTTTGTCATTGTGTGCCTGAGCGTTTCTATACTTTATTCATGTATTTCACTCCTTTCTTTGCGAAGCCGATTGTGCCGAGCCTCCCAACGGAGCAGTCGGGATGGGAGCCCGGTTCCGGTAACTGGAGCAGGTGATGACCTAGTAGTGCTTCTATATAGGTGACCTGAGGTCAAATGGCAAATCTGACATCTGTATTGCATCATTAGTAATGTCCAAAACATCATTAATGCCAATTTTGGAGCATTTAAACACAACCACAGCGACCCATAACAATGACAAGCCAAGCCACCCAAAACCAGAAGATTTTGCTCTTTTGACCTTATTTGACCTTGAAGATATTAACCTACGGTCATGAAGTTTGCACACAATAGAGTTCACTATCGTGCCCATCCACCCTGTGAATGTCGTTGCTCTAGCCTTCATAGGAGCTGAGATCTTAGGGGGGGCGGAATCCGCCCCCCTCAAGTGTGCGTTATTTTCAGAGGCCCTCCAGGGTGCGTGTTAAGGGATTGTGCGATATTGTGAGATGGGAGCAAGTTTCCTACCTGCATAGATGGGTAGGAGAGGTGAGAAATTCTGCTAACTAAGTGCGTTCAGGAACGGTGGGCTAAGACTGGGCTTTGATATGGTCCTCAGCTATCACAAATACATGGTGCTTTGGAGCAGAATTTCTCTATGGTACACGATGAATGCAAAACTACAAACATTTGATTCCAAATTCAAGGTGTTAAGAAACTTGTTAAAAATATTTGAACAAATCTGAGTATTAGCTCTGCTTGACACCACTGACGAACTCAAAACCAGCTCTGGATCTTCCAATGCATCCAATTTGTACTGGTATGTTGAACTGATCCCAATTCAAAGCCAGACTTCGTCTGACCAAGTGTTTGACCTGATCTTTGGGCTCATAATATTGTTCATGTTCCTCATAGTTGGTAAGCAAGTGCCCGTGCCTGGAGACCCTAGGTTGGTATAGGGTCCGGACCCCCTAGTTTGATACCCTGCTAATGTTAGTTTGTCATTTTCCATATTTGTTGTAAAAATATGCCTTGAAAATATGAACTTGCATCCCATGACTCTGTAAGAGATCTTCATCCCTGCAAGTGACAAGGAAGTCTGGTAAGGAGTGTGGAAGGAGATGTTGGCAATCTCTAAATATGACGAGCTATTGCTAAATTGAATAATTTGCCGACAAATATAGAATGTTTAATGGTGTTTTTTTCCAATGGTAGTGTCCCGTCATATTTCTTTTGTGAGTGTGAACTCTTCAACAAACATAAATTGGTATATTATTATACATTTGGATCCTTAGTATATGAGCCAATGCATTCCCAGGGCTAGAACATGCATAGTTTTTGTTTCGCCAAAAAATTGATTGGAGATCACGACTTGGGAGAGATCAGCCACTGTCACCTCAGCGGCGGCGGCCGTCCCTGCGGCCCCACGACCGCCCCAACGACCACAGTTTTCCTAGTGGTGAAGACCGCCGAAGCAGTCATAGCATTAAATGGCCTGACCACGGCTGTTCCAACAGCTACGGTCGCTTCAGCAATGACAAAAAGACAACCCAGCGACAGCTGTGATGACGGCCCTTCCAGCTGTGTCAGTTGCTTCGGCTTGACTAGTGACACCGGTTAAGACAAATAAAGAAACACCATTTGCAGGATGCTGTATGCTGGGCACAGATGGTTAGGCATGCTCCTGTAACCAAGTCTTTTACACATTTTTCCTCGTCGGTCCTCACGCCTCATTTGGAGGAAGTATGTGAGTGTTGAGGTGTTCAAAAGGCGTGATGTTGAAAGGCGAATGTGGGGTATTTACCTTACCATGAATAAACCTACCCTTACCATGAATAAACCTTATTCAAGATATGCATATAACTAGTTTCTATTAAACTAGGTCTAAACGTAGCAAATAACAGAAGGAGGTAATTGTGTACATGTCCTTACATGAGCAATCGTGTTTTTAACCTAGCTAATATTTTGCATGTCTTCAGTTGAGATGGGCTTATGTCCTTTTTTCCGAAATAGGCTTTCTTTTGCTGGTAGCTAAATGGTCTGACTTTTTCTTGCTCTTTACCGGACTGTTGGATCTTGATTGCAAGTCTTGCATAAGCCACGTCCGCACGGAGTGCCATATTTTACCACGTATTGAGCCATGTTTGCATGTATATATACATATATATGTATATATTTATAAATATATATATGTATGTACATATATATATATATATATATATATATATATATATATATATATATATATATATATGTGTGTGTGTGTGTGTGTTTGTGTGCGTGTGTGTGTATGGATGGATACATAATATATACACATACACATGCATATGCTCAAGCATTAACGGAACGAACTAATTTCACTATTACTTTATACCATTATTATCAACATTGATAAACGGCATTTTAAGTTCATTGACATTTGACAGATGCGTCGGCATAGTTACATACTTCCGATCCACTTGAGGTATTTGCAAGTAGCTTGGTGTTCATCTGATGTAACTGATGTTGCCGAGAACCCATTATATATTCATTAGCTTAGCATTCATAGGTTAATGCAAAGGCTCCCCACATACCATGTCTCGAGCGTCTACGCACGAGCTCGAGAATGTGAAACAAAATCTTCTCTTGATCGGGCAGCCAGGACCAGTGTAAATTTATGAAAATCCGAAAGTAGCAGCAAATTTTTGGATTTATAATTTAAGCGTTTCCCCCGTTCATCTCCAAATTTGTCGTATCACTACTATAAATTCTTAATACAACACCAAATTCTGAAGTGATGCCTTGTGACCAGACCGCTCAGTTACCTTCATGCCTCCCCGAGTAAGTTGATCATAGGACCTAGAGCTACTTGGTACATTCTTGGGATTTCGTAGCTCTGCGAGCTCATCATAGCTGGCTAGGCTTTGCTTGCGGTATCAAATTTAAGCATGCGTCGATACATGCCTCGTGGATCTATGTAGTATGCCTTTATGCGTGACGTAACATTTTTGTGCTATCAACATATGCTGACGCTCATTGGTTTTACGTTTCACGTTCAACTAGCTTATTCAAGTTTCACGTTCATTTTGTGTGTAGGAACCTAAATTTCCCACTCTGACACTGAGCTGGTAGTGAGCTGTACTGAGGTGTACTAATTGCTTAACGATGCACATGTCCATGCAGTGTTGTGTCAAGCCTACATATAATGCAAGGCACTGCCACTGCTGTTTAATAAATGAGTATCGCCCATGTTCCAGGGATGGATTTAGACCGCAGCCCCAGAATTTATGCAATCAGGGAAGTTCAGATTCTTCCCAGCAACGAAATCCCAGCAGATGTCGGGCACAGGTACGTAATCACACGTACTGTCAATTGTGTCTTACTATTGGCTATCATTATTCCGGTCTGGCACAAATATCGTGGACACTGCACCAGTGGCCAGCCCATACTTGCTGATGCTTGGAAATGTGAAATCATTGTTCACTTAATATGGTGCTCCACTCTTTACAAGAACATACATTTCCTCCTGTCAATATATGTTTCTGGTAGCCAGTATTCATTTTGCATGACAAGCTAGCAACAGAAAGTTGCATTTTCATTAACATTCCCCAATGAAAGGACAAAAACAAACAAACACAAATAGTTGAACTGTTGGGAAGAACTTACAGAATCTGAATCAATGCTCAGCGCATGTTTGTTGCATTGACCCTATGCCTACCTCCCGATCGGGAAACTCTAGTCGTATAGCACAATTTTGACCGAGTTAAACGTAACCAAATATTCGGGCACGGCCTCCTGGTGTCCTCGCTCCCGACCTTGCGTGGCTAATTGCCAACTGGCTATCGCGGCTGGAGACGTTAATAACGAAGGCGTGAAGCGACTCGACTCGTGCCAAGACGGGGAAATCCTTCCAGACTAGTGTTCTAGCCATTGAGCTCACCCGGGATTGATACAACTCTCCTATGCTTAACGAACTCCCTTTGTTCTCTGTCTGTGATTTTTGTGAAGCTAAGCTAAAAAAGTAAAGCCTCTAGGGGCGTGCTAAGTTAAAAGGCATAAATTGTATCGCCCAAACAAGTTCCTGCATACAATGCGGCCGGATCGACAGACGAAAAACAAGAAGAGGGGAGGGAAGTACCACTGCCGATAGGCTTCGTGTTTCTCGACGACTTCATCAGTGAGCGTGCTAATATGTCCAACAACAACATGACAGCAGCCATATTCTTTCTTTATTTAATCTTTTCTTCAGGAGGAGAATTGCTACGTGCTATTCACTAGCCTACGCAGCTTGAGAGCCTGTGTATTGCTATGGTGCGGCGAATGGCGCGCTCTGATGCATGATCCTGCCACAGACAAACCCTGGTCCACCCGGCTGCGCCGCTGAGAGGTTGCTGCAACCCAACAACCACTACGTCTGCGACCAGAACAAAGTGTTGCAGCAGCAGGAGCTCAACAAGAAGTACTCGGGCGGCGCCACTTGCGACCGCAGCCGGCCGGGCTACAATCCGAACTGTCCCACGCCACTCTGGAGCCGCAACAAACAGGGCTACAAGGGCGCCGTACCCTACACGGGTCCTTATGACAAGGAAGCCCCTTATCACTACGCCGAGTCACCTTACTACATGGATAACGATGACCCGCGCAAGTTCTTCATGTCTGGTTACACCGGGTTTGTTCCCAATACTCAAGCGGTGATTGGTAACGTCTTCCCACTTACCACCAACAAAGGACTACGCAAATTCACAGATTTGGCGTGCAACGTTAAGCAGAATTTTTGCAAGCCTGTTATCGTCAAGACGAAAAACCTCGATTTCGAACCGCCCGTTGAACAACTGCAGCAGTGCAGCAAGGAGCCTCTCAGAACTATAAACATCGCTGACGTCGGCATCGAGTATGACCCAACCATACAGCTTAGCTGTGGCTCTGGCTCTGGGTCTGCTTTGGTTTCCTCCGGTGCGGGCGCTGGCTCCGATAGCTGCTGCAACTCCAATGGTGACTCCTATGGTGGTGGCGCAACAGCTGCGCCCGGGCCCAACCGAGCCGCACCTCAGGGCATGGACGGTGCCAAGCGCAAGATGAAAATGTTCAGGCGGAAGGATCCACATCCTATCTACCGGCAGGACGAGGGATTATTGCCAACGTATGGCGGTCACGTCCCAAATCAACAGTTCCGATTTGGAGGCACGTTTGGTCGCGAAACACTCAATGCGCGCAATCTGGGTAAGCGCAGAGGATGAAAATTGTGGATATTGGAATGCTGTAAGTTGGGTATTTTATTTATTTTACTATTGAAGTTTCTTCCGACACGCACAAATTTACAAAGTAAAACTATTCCAATTCGTTTATATTGGAACCACTGAGTGCAGTCAGGGAGCAATTGTACCCTGATGCACTTCTACTGCGCGCATTAGGTTCATCATCACTTTACGAGCATCGACATACCATTGATGCTCGTGGAGAGCACTACATGTAATGGATGATAGTCCCCTCGGGGTTTCTAGGAAGGCATGATGGGGGATGAAGCTGCACAATGCAATATACCCATATATATCTATATCTATATACATATGCATTATATATATGCATTATATATATGCATTATATATATTTATATATATATACATATATGTATGTATACACATATATGTGATTGTGCATGCCATTGTGTGAATATTTGACAATACATACGTAACCAAAAAATATTACACTGAACTAATACACTTATGCCGTTCCATGCTCAATTCGTGCCTGTCGCCATGAAGCAGCAGCTTGCAATAATACATCTCTATGGAATATTATTTAGCATAGATTTGGACGGCTTCATGGCGATTCGTTTTGAGTACACCTCGTCAAGAACATTGTAAAGACACATGCGAAAGAGCAAACGCAAAATGCGATAACATGGAAAAATTGAGCTTAAAAATGCAGACAATGCTGACTTACCAACCAGCTGTCCAGCGTCGCGGTTGTTCGGTAAGCCTAGTTCAAACAACTCCACCCCATCCCCATCCCACCCCGACACGACCCGTACACCTGCTGGAAGCCAGTTTCACGCCACTATGGAACGGTGTGGGTAGGTCCGCTGCGCAAACTCAGTCCCCGTTCGGGTAATATTTTTGTCTTCGTAAAAGCAAAATGAAGAGCGTTGTTTTCAGGAAAACATATATCGGCATGATTATTCGAGGGGATACAAATAAACTTAACTCCAACTATGACCATTGCACCACACTTCGCCACACTCCTGCACTAGCGACAGTGCAGGAGAATTCTGCGAAGCAAAACATAATTATGAGGCTTCCATACAGAATACTATACGGCACAAGAGAGATGAGAGTGACTCCAATAAAAGACGGGAACATGTTGATTAGTGAAATATGCAATATTACCGAAGAAATATTTAATTTGCTCATTGCTCATTGAGATGCAATGTACACCTATATGTATGCATCTGCATGCATATATATTACACACGCATACATACATAAACACACACACACACATATATATATATATATAATATACATATATATGTACATATATATGTATATATATAGGTGTGTGTATGTGTGCGCATGTGTGTGTATCTGCATGTGTATGTGTATGTGTATGTGTATATATATATATATATATATATATATATATATATATATATATATATATATATATATATATATATATATATATATATATATGTATATATATATATATTTATAAGCTTGTCAAAAAAGCAGAATCTGCCCTATGTTTGACAAAAATAGCATGCCAATTCTATTGCTTTTGGCGTCAAACGACAGAGTACATCAAGATGAGCTCAGGGAAATCAACTATTTCAATCTAAGTTTTACATGTGCTGGCACATATCAGTTCAAAGTGCCTTCACCTATTCGACGAGGATGAAATTTTACTCGAGCATTATAAAATTAAGAAAAAGAGGCCGAATTTGGCTGCCATCATGTACTTTAACTCCCAAAATAGCAAAGAGATGCATTTATGAGTCAAGATAAGATCGAAGTCATCGTAGGTCATGTGGCATTCTGAGATGAAATATTTAATCTGGTTTTATGTCCATGTGGTGCAAGTTTCTACATCAAAATGCAGGACCCGACAATTTTCGGCCACCCGAAAATGTTTTATATTTCATATTTTGAGTTTTCAAATTTTTCTTTTTCTTTTTTTATTGGGTAGAGCAGACCGAAAAATGTTGTTCGATGTCAACTTGCTCCAATGAAAAATGAAGAAAAAAAAGAAAAAAAAAACATAAATCTTCGATCTTAACTCTAAGGGAAAAATATACAAAATTAACAAGTAATCAATCAATATCAATAAGTGGCCCTTGGGAACAGCTGGAACAATGGGAAAGTTGACCACTTTGTACCATGAAGGAAGGTGAATGTGTGATGGCTGTGATAGTTGTACGTATCAGGCAGAAATGCGTGGCATAAAGAAGTAGAATAAGTTGAGGTACAGGGAACAGCCTTTGCGTGTGAAGATGTCCGTTGGTTTTGGAGGAAGATAGGAAAATGGTGGAGCCCATGAGGATGATTATCCAATGAAGTTTGTTGACATTTTAGAAGTTGATGTCAGCAAAAAAAGGTTTACCAAAAATGGAATGGATCTGTAATGTAATGTATTGCTTTAATTATTATTATAGATCACTGGCGTCCTGTGGTGCAAAATGCATAATAGCACAAGAGGAAACATTTTTGTTTTTGCGAAGGCAAGAACATTTGTGATTTCTATGCGATATTCTAAGTGTGGATTTATATGTGTATTCATGAACTTCAAGACAGTGAAACCTTATGACCTCTTACTCCCACTGTATGGTTTAATAATGTTGTTTGGTGAAGACTGCAAGCCAATGGATCTTTAACAACATGCAAAAATTGCGCAAAGAGCACCAAGAAGATTTCTTTACTCGACAATCAACATGAAAATTATCCCTCAAAATGGATTGCCCATCGATTTTCCACCACATTCTCGATTACAAAAGGTCAAACCGTCTCTGCATCTGAGCAATGATGTGGGTGCTACAGGCGAAGCTATAGGGCAGATCACATCGAAGACGGCTCACTTTGCGTTGGGCCATCCCTGCGAACTGCCGAAGAACCAACTGCCACTTCAGATTCATGTATATAACTTCTACAGACTACAGTCTAACAAACTTCGGGATGTTGACAACCATGCAGCGGACGAAAGGCAAATCGCCACGAGCGTTGCCAAAGGCGTTGTACACCTTTGGGGGAAAGCAAGCGTCCCTCTCAAATCATTTCAGTCGATTGTCCGGGGTGTTCTGGTGATTGTGAAGAAAGGAAAGGATCTAACAAAGACCCCAATAAAGAAACGCTCTGGCGCAAGCAAAACGATTCCCATCCATGAGCTGATTGACATCTGCGCGTGCAGTTGTCATTCGAGAAATGCCTGCAGCTGCCCCAGCGAGAACAAGGTTCCATACCGCGAGTGGAATTTCTTACAAGACCAGCGAGGTGAGAGGAAGCGAAGCATCGGCGGCATTGGCATGAAGACCTCCAATGCATTGGGGAGGAGGCGGAGAGATTAGAACCGTCTGCGGCCTGACACGGCTTTCCTTCACGCCAACGATTCGGATCCTGGTCCCTCGGGTCTGACCGAGCACAGCACGGGACACGAGCCCGAAAGCATGGACGGGGGAAGCAATAGTGACGATGCATATGACACAGGGAGCATCCACGAACCAACACAGACTAGGGTTCCGTACAATATGATGCCTCTGGAGAATTTCCCTAAGGAGTGTGACCGGTACATCGAGGTTACTGATAGGATTGCAACGGCCCTTGGCACCGCCCTCTTGAAGGACCTTGGCCTCGTCACCGAGAACGACACGAGGTACGTCATCAAACGAGATAAAGTGATAAGAGTCAGACAAAGGGCACAGGAGAAAGAAAAACGAAAGCTAAAGGAGGGCACAGTTGGTAAGGTGCAGTGCATGGGATTCGATGGGAGACAGGATATCACAAAGATACGAGAGAAAACAAATGAGCAAGACGTACGGCTTACGGGAAAAGAGAAGCATCTGGCATTTGTGAGCGAGCCAGGTGGAACCTACATAGCTTACAGAACACTGACATCAGAAAATAGTGCATCAATTGCTGGCAAGGCTTTAGAAGTCATTCGGGAGTGCGAGTCAGAAGAATCCCTGCAGGCAGTATTGGTCGATGGCACTGCCGTCAACACAGGCCGCGAAAACGGTGCACTCACGAGGATGGAGCGCCAGCTGGGCCGTAGCGTCCAGTGGCTCATCTGCCTTCTTCATGGCAACGTACTTCCGATGAGATATGTGCCGCTTGTTTTTATAATAAAACAAGAATTGACTGAATTACTTCACTATCCACCTGATCCTTACAAATTACATGACATACAATAATATACTGCGTCATCTGCATATCTATCTATAATCATGGTAATTTGTGAGTCCGTAGTACAATCCAAACACTTGCCATGCCATTTGCCCATTTAGACCATGATAAATATTTATCCAATTCCTTCCTTGTCCCAATCCCATTCTGTCCTAGGCTTTTTCGCAGGCATGTGTTCGTGGAGCTGGATGGAGGCCACGGTACCAGTGGGCCCAAGTCTTTCAAGGGCCCGCTGGGACAAGCTATAGCTGGTGACATTCACCGCCAGCCGGGGGTGGGCTTCCGTCCCGTACCATTCAACGCGCCTGACAACGCGGAGCAGGTTGTCGCAGACCTGTCTGCTGACCAGCGCATCCTTCTCCGGTACTGCCGAGCCGTCGCGACTGGCGTTGTCAGTGCTGAGCTGGCACGCGCCAGGCCGAGTCCGCTTAACCACGCGCGGTCGCTAACTCTCGGCATCAGAGTGTTCGTACTGTACACGAGAACTGCGTCGCCAACCCCGGCTGTGACAAAGATGACAGAGTTTGTCCAGCAGGTGTATGCCCCTATGTGGTTCGACATCAAAGCGCGCCCACTCTTCACGCAAGGAGTCGTGCATCTCTTCAGAACGATGAGACTTATTCAGACACAGACACCTGAAGTGCAGACAGTGGCGAAACGTCCAGTGCAACGAAACGCGTAGTTCGCCCACCCGGAGAACCTAATCGCGGGCATGGTTGTCGACGCTGAGAGGTCGATCCAGGAGAGGGGGGGGGGTCAAACTGTTCATGAGTGCGCGGAGTAACCCGGGATCCCGGTGCCGACAGTTCAGGGTGCCTCCATTGAACTGGGAGGCGGCCACATACACCGACATGATTCAATGGGACCATGTCGAGGTGTCCGAACCGCCAGTTACCGCTCACATGTCAAACGACGATATTATGTCAGCCGTCGACCAACCTCTCTCGCTACCGGCATTCCCATGCCACGCACAAAGTGTCGAGCGATGCGTTAAGCTCGTAACAGAGGCGTCCACGCGTGTGTTCGGCGAGGACAGGCGACACGGCATTATCGTATCGCGCCAGGCCAGTCGTGCCGCGAGACCGAAATCCGCCAAGAAAAGTGACTTCGTATAACCGTAAATGTGAGAGCGATGGGGAGAGAGAGAGAGAGAGAGAGAGAGAGAGAGAGGGAGAGAGAGAGAGAGAAAAAAAAGCATAGACAGTGAGACAGTGAGAAAGAGATAGCCGTGTGCAATTCGTAGTCGTATGGTGGTGCAGGATCTTATTTAGATGAGTAGGTCTTAGGACTAACTGCGCTCAGTTCGTTCTGTTCGTGTGCCTATTTGTAGGCATAACAGCCATCCGAATATACCCTGTCTTAGATCCGCCCCCTCCCTGCCTTCAGTTGTCGCAGAGAGGAACTAAAACGGGAAAAACGGCCAATGCCCAGTTTACACTTCCACCGATAGAGGGCAGTGATGTCGCTGCGGTCGGTGCACCTTACGAGACTCTGCGTAATGACGGGCACAATTTTCAAGTTAGAGAAGTGAAAATTGGCATAGCGGTCAGTGAAAGACTGCAGAATGCAATGAAACAACTCTGTATTTTCTATCTAATTATTTGAATTCCTGAAATGGTGATTTATCCCGCAAGTTCATTAGAAAACGTCATTTCGGTCTCAGAAAGCCCTGAGGCGCGGCGGCTTCCCGGCCTCAGATTGTTTTATAACTTCGCAGATCATTTTTTGAGAACCAAACACATTGTTTTAGACTTTATCACCCAGCGTTTTTACAAAAACGCATAAAATCACCCCACCCTAATTTACACATTCACCCTGTTTCTATAGCAATGGAGGTCAACAAATATGGCAACGAATTGAAGCAATTGTGCGAATACATGCAGATGGCCTACAGCTGTTTTCTTGCTATAGGGAAATATTTCAGAAAAATAGGCGAGCTCATCCAGAGCTTCGCTCCATCAAAAAGCCCCTGGTCACATAGTTGAACTTGTCATCCTGCTCGGGACGCATACATACTAGCCTTCACAAGAGACTAACAAAATGCGCTTCGCATCCACAATTTTCGAATGCTAAAATGTTTTAATCAATCAGAAAACGAACGGGAAAACACCTTTAAAATAAAAAAAATCACCAACATCAAAACACCTTTAAAATCAAAGGACTTTTGAGGAAAAAGCGCGTGAGCTATCCGAAAATCGCTTTGGTTTCTCAGCTATGCATTTTATGAAGCATGTATACAAAGCATGTGAAACAGCTCAGGGGATCATCGGTGACAGCTTCGGCATTTTTTCACCTCTGCCGTCGCCTCGCCAATGTCACCACACGACCCGGTAAGTGAGACCTCCCTGGATACAGAAATATGCACTCCTTCCCTGCCACCAGCTTCTGAGGTCGTGACGCAGACTTCACCAGATAGAGCTCTGGAGAAATGGCAACGAGCCCAGCGTACCAAGAGGCCCGCCAGGTCGTCTGATAACCACCAGGAATCCATATTCACCACCTCCACCGACCCCACACCAGCCCAGCCCATTCATGTACCATCCAAAACCACTCCAACCCATCTACCTAACTAGTTCAGAGGAGCCCGTCGTGACCTTTCCACGAGTCCCAGTGGTCGCTCCTTCGACGACCCGACCACATCTCACGGTCGAAGTCCGCCGATTGCCGCCCGATATGGGTGAGTCTGGCCGGTCTGCACGAACCAGTTCCAGGGAGTCGTCACCGAGCGCCCGAGTTGGCGGGAAGCCTCCCTTGGCGACACCTCCACCGTCCCAAACTACCAAAGCCAGTCCTAAATGTACCCCAGAGATGGGGAGGATCATGGGCCCGCCGCCCACCCCACCCCAAGGGGATAATAGAGTCACATCTTGGCCTTCCCCGTAGCGGGGCGTAAGCGAGTTTCCCCATGGACACCGTCGCCGTCCGGTGGGGAACACCCCAGGTCTCGCCCGAGGGCATCCGTCGTCACTGGCGGATCTATCCCACCGGCTTTGTGGGGGGGGGGGGGACTTCCGGTTTTTGGCGTCAGCCCCCCCCAGTGGCTTACCTAGGAATTGCATCAGGGGAGGGGTCAAACGCATTTGGAGGGTTCCCATACTCCCACTGTTTTTGGCTAATTGCACCGGATTTCGACAACTATTTGGCAAGGGCGCCCAGTATACAAACAAATTAATTACAACACAATTCCCTGTGTAGGGGCCCCAGCCTACAATCACCGTTTCTAAGTTACCAGAATTTTGTTCTTGTTTACCATAACGTTCACGTTCACCTTCAACGTCTTTTACCACGACAACGTGGTCAACCTGTCAACACACTGGCGGATTCGATTTTGTCAACTCTTGCTGCAAGCAGAACTTGGGCAGCATAGAACCCTCGATGTGTGTTAGAATCTTCTATGCTACCATACCGAAGTCCAAACAATTAGAAAAGATACCCTTACAAATTCGAGATTCTTTCATCTAGACGCTATTTTTTAAGCTCGGTAAAGGTTACTGCATTTTAATTTTTCACTTCTGTTGACATCCGGGGGGAAAAGACACCATTATCCTTTTTTTAAAGCGCTTCGAGAGGGAAGGGGTGGAGAGCCATAGCCGGAATGGGCCCTCACTGGATCCGCCAGTGTCCGCCGTCACCAAGTCCACCCCACCTTTATTGTGTACTGTCGTTGCGTTTTAGCAACCCCTTTTGTTTTAGACGGTCCCTCGGCAATGACGCTCACGCAGGACACCATACGTAGCCCTTTTAGTTACTTCTAGTTACACCCAATTAACTATGCCGCCACCAGCTTAACAACGGAACCGCAGAAGGCGTGCCAACTAGTCTGGAGGAACTCCAAGTTATGATGAGCGTGCACACTTCCGTCGCAGTATGCCTGCAGGAAAAAACTTTTAGCCGGAACACCGTTTTATTTAAAGTACTACCAGTTTTTTTCCGAAAGACAACCAAACCGACACTGTTGCACATGGAGGCGTATTGTTAGCTGTCCATAACAGTGCTGCTGTATTATAAATGCAGGCGCACACACAAATATAACATTTCCGTCAAGAAGCACTTCCGTACTCAACCTCAGTGTGGCCAGTTCGCGGTTGGCGCAGCTATTTGCTGTTCAGTCAACTCAGACCCCGGAGGAAATGACCACCTTCCCAAATGGCTTCAATTTACATATGACACCATCCTTGGAGCAAGGCCATGCCGATGGAATTTTCAAAACGCTGATTAGGTGGAATTTGCAGCACGACTCAAGGATAGTTTTAATGTATGCTATCATAGTCTTACTGTGTCTGGAGATTATTTTACATCTCTACTTTTTTAATTGTGCAGCAGGGTGCATCCCATGCACCACCGAGAAGCCTCGACGTGCGCTGACACCGTGGTGGAATGAGAAATGCCACAGACTATTCGTGCCCGTCGACGCGCGTTTATAAAATTCGAACGTGATAGCACTACAGCAAATTTGATCGTCTAAAAAAACAGGGTGGCCGCACGGCGTACGAAACACGAAGCCAAGAGGGTGTCATGGCGACAGTACGTGAGCACGCTAAACCTCTCCACCCCTATTGTATTTGAATGGTCCCAGATAAAGAGTATATCCGGGCGTTCTCGCTCAACATTACTGCCTGTTTTGCACGTCAGTGGCGATATACTCACTGATCCCATCGACGTAGAGCTGTCGCTGCACCGTCCCACCGGGGAAGAGCTGTCGCTGACTGAAGCCTGAGCTGAGACCTAAACGCCAGCTTTAGGCAACATAGAGTTCAGTGCGAAGCCTCATCTATCGACTTTACGACCTCTGAGAAGCACGCCTATAACGAGCCATTCACAATGGCTTAACTCACGTCCAAAATAGCTACACTACGCTGCGTATCTGAGGGACCCGACAGTGTCTACAATGAAATACTGAGACATCTTCTACCAAACGCACTCATAACGCGCTTGTCATATTTTAACTATCTATGGAAGAGCGGTGGGTTTCCCTCTTCCTGGCGAGAAAGCACTGTCATCCCTATACTGAAGCCCAACAAGATAGGCTAAGACTCTCTGCACTATCAATCGATCTCTCTGACTTCATGCCTTTGAAAACTGACGAAGGGGCTGGTGAATGCGGGACTCACGCGATTCTGAGACGACCAGTGCTTCTTCACACGCCCAGTCTTGATCCAGAAAGAACAGGTCCACAGGTGACCACCTTCTAGCACTCGACACTGTGATTCGTTCTAGTTTTAAGGAAAAACGACATCCAGGAGCAGTGTTTTTCGATATTGGAGGCGCTCATGACACAACTTGGAGACACGGCATACTTATGAAACTCTGGGGCTTTGGTGTGCGTGGTGCTGTGGAACGCTCACTGCAGAATTTCCTTACGGATCGGACATTCCGCGACTGTGTAGGAAACACAATGTCGGAGCGGCCGACACATGTTAACGGAGTGCACTAGGGAAGTGTCCTCAGTGTTGTCTTGTTCGCAGTGATGATCAACGACATCGGAGACGACTCGCCATGCTGTGTCGGTAGGTCTATTTTTGGCGACGATGTGGCAAGTTAGTGCTCCGCCTCCGTTCATCTTCTATGGAAAGACGGCTGCAGTTCGCTGTATCTCGCTTAGATAAGTGGAGTAGCATGGTGCAGATAGGGCTAGACTTTTACTCTCGTACTGATCACTTATTCGCTCGAAACAAAACTATGTTTGTTTTGTCTATAGCTGTGCCAGTGCCGCCACAACCGCATCCTTCCATACTGCCACCTTGCGCGTAGCCACAAGGAGCATCTGCACCTCTCCGACGGCAAGCCTTCCAACAGATGTTAATGAAACACCGCTCGCCCTGAGACGGGATAAACTGAGACTGCTGTATGCCTGTAAGGTGAGACAGTCCCCTCTGAATCCGGCGTAGAAGGCCCTGTTTGAACACCGTACGCTTGCGCTGTTCCGTGCTAAACGTCGCAATGTTCTGTCCCCGTGATGTGGACAGTTTCGTGACCTAGTGGAAGGGAGCGGTACCCAGATGCGCAGCAGTCGAAGGATGGAACTACCCGTTACCCTTGGGAATTGGTGCAGCCGTCAGTGTACATGACATTGTCTTAGACTCCTAAGGACGAAGTTATTCCGGAATTGTTTCGGCCGAAAGCCCTAGAACATGTTATCACCTAGCACACATGTATCGCCATTAACAGCGACGGGTCGACAACTGTTGATGGTGTAGGCTCTGCTTTTGTAAGTGGAGCCGCGATCATATCGTTTACGCTGCCTCATCACGCAATAGCCTACACAGCCGGACCCATGACAATCAGGAAGGCACTGTACTTCATCGAAGCAGGGAACGATGTCGACCATGTCATATTTTCAGACTATACGTAGTCAGTGTGCGTTGAAGACGCATCCGCATGACCCATCGTGCAAGATGTTTTATTGCGTCTAAGCTTAAGCGAGAGGAAAATGTAACACTGTTGAATACCCAGCCATGTCGGAATAGCGGGTAATTAATTGGCTGACTAATCAGCAAAACGTGCTGCGCAGAGCCAACACACTTCCAGCGCTGCCACTTCCAGCAGCACACCATGGGCAGACAATTAGTGTTTCTTTTTCAGGAAAGGTAGCAACAACTTTGGAACTCAAATGACGTAAACAAACTCAGAAACATCAAGCCACGTCTGTGGCGCTGGATGTCAACATACATAATTTCACGAAAGGTAGTGCTCGCCAGGATAAGCATAGGACACACCTATGCCACCCACGGCTACCTACTGCGGAATTAAAACAGACCAATGTGAACTCGTGATATCCCACTGACAGTGAGACACGTTTTTCTGGTGTGCCCTCGTTTCTTAACCCAACGAAGACGATACATTGGAAGATAGGTTTCCACGCTGACGATGACAAATCTTCGAGGTTATGGGTCATGTGTAGTTCAAACTAGACGGCTATCCTAGTTTCCTTCGCAAATACGATTTGTTGTCGCTTACCCGGCGATATAAAAATATTGCATTGGTTTGGGCCTAGTGAATACTCCTTGCAGTTGAAAGTGAACCTGGCTAGAAACTGAAACCTATGTAAAAACACCGTTATCGGCCCTGTGTTATCAACACGGCTGATATGCACTAAAGCCTAAAATAACAACAACTACAGTCTCAGGCAACCACCGAGGACCATCAAAGTTAATGGGCAATGGCCTGCATCCATTTTGATTAACTCCATGGACAATATAAGTGACACATTACACATTTATGAAGCAAACAAAGGGTTTTGGTTTGATTTAATGTGGTCGCTTTTGTTTTAATTTTGAAAAAATACATGAGAATTGCTTTTAGACTTAAAGAAGTAAACTTAAAACGTTTCCTTCAAAACCAGATTCGGGTAGGTTAGATGGGGTCTTTAACTGCAAGCTCTAAAGATAAAAATTGCTTGAAAAATGTTCTTCCTAAACTTTTTCTTGCATGAAATTATAGGCTAGTTAGATCGTGCCACACTATACAAACATTATTTTGCATGCCAAATTATGAAACTCCAAGACTATTTGTTGTGCCATTTTACCTGCCAACTGAAATGTATGCCTATGCAGAAGAAATGAGTGCCCAATTCGTGCTTACCACAATCTGATCGGTCCATAGAAACCATAGAAACGGAAGCTGATTGGTGCGATGGTTGAGATGGGATACCCAATTGAAGAAAGTGATGGTCCGTTGAATATCTCGAGTCGTTTGACCCAAGACAAAGCATACTAGGTATCCAGCGATAAAATATTAACAAATATTTTGTTGAAAATGATTTTGGAAAATACATCATGGGGTTTGATTTTCCAGCTGTGACGGAAAGTTTACACTCTTTGCACATGGCTTCATTTCCGCACTAACACCCAAGCACGGGGCCAGTAGCCAAGTGGTGTACAAAACTTTATAAATTCGTATTCGACGATGGGATTTGAAACAAGGGATCCAGGCCCAAATATGCAAACGCAAATATGCTTTGTACGTAAGTACGTAAATACAGAACAAAAGGAAGTAACTTCGTTCACTGGGGGGGGACAGTTATTTTTAGCCGTGCCGGACCAAAAAAGTCACTTGCGCCGCCTTTAAAGGAGCACGTTACATGTCTGTCTATAAAAACGAGTGTTTGCGATCAAGGTGCTGGCAAATGGGCATTTACGTTAAGGGAATCTTACCTTATAGTTTATGTAATATTTTAGGTGCTGAAGGCGGCGGCTGGGTTCGTGAACCTCCCTGATGTCTAAATGGTTTTAATTTTACTTCGGTCTTCCACAAAATAATTTGTAGTTTGGGTGGGTTTGGGGTGTTTTGGGAGTGGCGAGCAGTCGATTTTCCCAGGGTGCCGGCTTTAGCCTACTCTTATCGAAGACCACCGAGGGATCTTTGCCGTGCGAACAAGGAAGGAATTGTCAACACCGCCTATCACGCCGGCCGCCGCGTGTTAGTTGATAGTAGCGTGTTAGTCTAAGCATGCCATGCATCGTTGTCAGTTGGGTTAGTACGGTGTTTTGCAATTCGGCTCTTCTACTTCCGCTGTTCCTATTGGAAGCCTTTTACGTCATGAGTTGGAAGGCAAATCGGCTGATCTACGTCCGATGGCTCCTCTGGGTAGTCGCTTTACGTTATGCTAATTTATACTTTTGCTTTCAGTTCTTGTGTTTTCCTAAGGCAAGCCGGCTCATCTACTTCCGACGGCACCACTAGATAGCCATTCGATAGGGGACGTGCGCGGCCACGCTACTGATGGCGTTTCGTTTGCACCCAGCGGCGGATGTTCGAACTGTAAGCATGGCATTGGGTCGCATGATGGCCGCGGCCGCTAGATGCAAAATCTTGAAGATGATTGCCAAAAACAAAGAAAGTATGCTATCTAGAGATTTTACCCCACCTGTGATGGATACATTCATTATTTCTGTTTCAGCTGATACCACTTAGACTCCAGTATAATGGTTGTCAGTAATCGTCAATTTTGTTCAAAGGTTGTTATGTCAGCGGATTTCCCTATAGCTTAAGCATGGGGAACGCCGGAAGCATGATGTGGTCTGATGCGGAATTGAATATTTTGATCAAAGGATGTTAGGAACTAAAAATGCCCCCTCCATGGAACGCCTTCAGAATTGATCGCTCGTTTCAATGAAGGTATTCCTGATCAACTGAAACTGCCGCTATGCATCGTCAAATTTGATTAAAGATGAAATAACATCGCAACGATGTCTGCGAGGTCAATGTCTATTTGGTGTAGATGATAAAGATGCTGATGTACGGGACTTTACTTGTTTTTCTTCTTTCATATGAAACAAACCATGTCTTAAATGCATTACTTGCCAAGCAGCATCATATAGGTAATGCTAAAGTCACCACATGCGAAGGCAAATGTTTGTCTCCATCTTCACCGCGAAGTGTGGGTACAGTCAGCCTGTTTTGAGTCGGATTGAGTGGTAGACAAATTAATGCCAATTACCATAATGCACATATTTGGATACAGCGGGACCTAAATATGAGATTATAAAAGACCCTAAGCCAAGAATGGTTTTCGTTTTCTTTTATCCCCCTTGGATATGCCACTGCCCTCGCCATTTCCACCGTTACTGAATCCACCGGCATCGGCAAGACGAGTAAACATCATAGGTGTGGAAACAGGGGAGGAGTGGTATGGTCCCCCACTTTTCATGCTCAAGAATTTTGTCCCCCTTCCACATACACATGCTCACTTTTTGAGACTTTCCTATGCCTCTGGTGGACGTGGCCTGGTCGAGAACCTTGACTAAGGGGTCACGTCCTTTGACGTATGCAGTCTTACCATCAAAGCCCACCATGTTCCTACCCAATATAAATTCTAAGTGCGGGAGTGTTGAATGACTGAAAGTGGGCACGCCTACCTATCCCAGCTAACATAGCATATTTGAGCCCTAGGGACCTGGTCGCTCGAAGCTTTATGGAATTTAACAATGCAAGAATGATTGAGTATTTTGCAGAATTACTTTGCAGAATTACTTTGCATACAAAATAACCTTAAAAACCGTCTTGTGCCGTCTCTACCCCCATCCAAAGTCCGTCACGACACCCATGCATGATGTCACTAAGAGTCCATGCAACTGCTAAAAAGTGGGGCACTTGTGTGCTGTTCATAAATGGACCATTCACAAGATCGACGCCCGGCAACGACTTGAAGATTGGTGAGATTCCACAGCCTTTGGATTTATGAAGACGCTGAGTCTCCTCGGGAGTGTCCAACGTTTGTGATTTATTCAGTTATTTTTGGGTAAATTAAATGTTGAGACCTCGCTCAACCCACCAGAGTAGTCAGAGAAAATAATTCCGAACTGTCGCGCAGCTGAAGCTGTGATCTAAGACCAGCTCACTCAAGTGGTGGAAGTTGTATTTGAACCCTTAAGAACGCTTACATTTGAAATAATGTTAACTTTCTACTATCGATCATGATTAGGCAGCAGGGGATCCAACATTATTAGGATGGACGTAATCAAACATCAGCATGAAGAAAATGATCGAGGATCATTAGTTTAGCTTTACGTCCATGGAGTTGGCAGGAGTTCGACATTCATATTCAGCAGAAATCGACGACCGCTTCGATTTCGTCCAAACGCGGTGACACGTTAGTCCCAAGGTCCCTGATCAACCATGCAGACGCATTTCACAGGGCATCGAATAGTTTGACATCCAGAGGTCAAAATAGGTAAACCATTCATTAATGCCTAAATATCAACGTTATATAGACAATTCGACCCGCAACAACACGCTGATTCCGAAACTACTCCGCTATCCCGTAGCGCAACCGGTTAATGAGGTATGACCAATTATGTACTTTGATTCCCCAAAACATTGCCTCCCACACATTCCCACACATTATTGACATTCCCAAACGAGACTGTGTATGAAATGCGCACAGTTGTAACGCCAATGACGTGCGCAGTCCAACGGTGGCATTAGAATCACTGACGTCCGATTAATTCCGGATGTTTATAAAAATAGCTTCCGATAAAATCAGTTTTGTCCCGATAAAATCAGTTTTGGACCCAATGGTTCATTTGGAAATTAACCATTGGGTCAAAAACTGATTTTATGGGAACATCTTATGATATATCTCCGGAATTACTCAGACGTCAATGATTTTAATGCCACAGTTGGACTGCCCACGTCATTGGTGTTCCAACTATGTGTCTTCTATATACATGTCATCATGCGAACGGCTTGACCTGACATGACCCCTGCCCTGGCAAAGTCACGAGTCCCCTTGACCGTCAAACTTTCGCTTCATATTTGAGGCGTCATTGATATGCTTTCTTACAGTACGACTTGAGCATGTCAGCTAATGGCAGACGCATGCTCTATCCACACATATGGGTCAAAGTCGAATATCGAACTGGAACTCGTTGACCTCTGGAGGTCACCTCTTTCGATTCCCCGGGAAACAGCGTGACTTGTCGATGTGTTTTGGCATTGCATACGTTTGTGGCATTTTGATAAAAATCGAAGGGGTCGCGATTTCAAGTCCCGCGTGGTCCCATGCTAAACCCTACGGCGTATTAACTATTGGGTCCAAAACTGATTTTATTGGAACATATTTTGATAAATCTCCGGAATTGATCGGACGTCAATGCTTCTAATGTCACCGTTGGACTGCGCACGATATTGGCGTTACAACTATGTGTATTTCATACACAGTCTCGTTTGGGAATGTCAATAATGTATGGGAATGTGTGGGAGGCAATGTCTTGGAGAATCAAATTACATAATTGGTCATACCTCATTAACCGTTTGCGCTACGGGATAACGGAGTAGTTTCGGATTCAGCGTGTCGTTGGGGATCGAATGGTCTATATAACGTTGATATTTAGGCATTAATGAATGGTTTACCTATTTTGACCTCTGGATGTCAAATTATTCGACGCGCCGTGAAATGCGTCTGCATGGTTGATCAGGGACTTTGGGACTACCGTGTCATCGAGAATGTCGATGTGAATATGAATGAATATGAATGTCGAACTTCTGCGAACTTCACGGACGTGTTAGTTTTATATGGTTTTCTCACATTTTACAGTAATTGTCAGCATATATTGCAAGACACAAAGTTGAATTTTCTGTAATCTTTGATTTGTCAATTAACAGTATGGGATTCATGACAAAAATGAGTGGTCATCTCGTTATGATTATGATAATAAACGTAGTTTGTTTTGACCTCTCTTTTAGTTGAAAAAATGCTCTTTGTTCCTCAAGTTCCATTTGTTCTTCAAAAGCAACTTATGCTGTTAGGTCAGGGTAGGTTTAAATTTGATGTTTCAGAATAAAAATTGTTCTATTTATTCTCCATCTTCCGAAACTTTGTCTTACATTAGAAGGTAGTCAAAGTTGGTCTAGACAATGTTGCATTATTCCTTTTAATTAACATTATTTGGTAAGCTATATGACCAAACCGAAAGCTCCTTTTATGGTACTACTTTTTCTGCCAACTATGAAATATAAAATTGCAGAGGAGATGACTGGTTGCATCATGCTAACCACGTGTCCAAATAATACATTGAGAAAAAACCAACAATTACAAAATTACCTGAAAAGAACAAAACATATGTACAATACCTATGTATACCATAGGTATTGTGACTTCCAATTTTTAGGTATTTATTCCTTGTGAATTAATTAGTTGGACTAATGAGCTATGGAGTTAAATCATTACATACACTCATAATTTTCATAAGGATGAATGAACAAAT
Source organism: Imbricaverruca yamaguchii (assembly GCA_034440575.1). Taxonomy (NCBI): domain Eukaryota; kingdom Metazoa; phylum Arthropoda; class Thecostraca; family Neoverrucidae; genus Imbricaverruca; species Imbricaverruca yamaguchii. The sequence continues at coordinate 41,865 of JAOTOL010000714.1, read as the reverse complement.
CATGGTGGAAGCATCTGAAGAATGAGTGCCAAAGAATACCGAACAGTCCATTATTTTTATTTCCATGTCATTAAGTGCCTCATTTTTCAACTACATTTCAAAGAACGGGTTTATATTTCCGCTGAACACAAAATCATTTTGGAACACAACGGATAGATCTATTGCCCAAAGGCGCATGGGCATGTGTCACAAAATACATCCCAGCTCATGATTGCAGGTACCTACCTGTCAAACTGCATTGTCCCAGATCACTCGTATGTTACTGCAAGACAAAACTTTGGGAAATTTGTGTATTATAATAGTTTCTCCATTCTTGGACTTTTCCAATACAATGTTTGTCAAGATGATTAAGACAATGTGACCAATCACTTCTTCTGGCAATAATTACTCATCATTTGACACGCACAATCATACCAAAAATGTTCTTTCATTCAGATAATATATGTAAAATGTATGTTAAAATGAGATATCATAACATTTCCCGAGGAAACCTAAATAACATACAATCTAACAGGCCTAATAATGTAATCTAAGGTAACCTGTCCAAGCCTAATCTTCGGTTTATAAAAATAAATTAAGAAAACCAAAAATATTGAACCATTTTTCCTAGCTAACCCAGCTTGAACAGTTTTTTTTAAAAAGAAGAACGCTCAATTTTAAAAATCTTTTAAAACATTGAAAATGTACCCAGCATACAGGCTAGGCTACCTTGCATAGCTTAACCCATTGTGTGCTTCATAAAGGTGAAATGTGCCTAAAGCTTGTCATGGTTGCCTTAAACTACAATACCATTTTTAAAAACATTTTTAAGATGATTTGCGTTTTAGGGTGCCTTGGCTGCTATTTAGCCATTTAGCTTTTTAAGATTATTTCTTCTGACAAGAGGTTAAGCTGAGTTAGGTTAACTTATGCTCCATCTTCATTCCTAATGTAATTATTCTTGGAATGTTACCCAACTCAAAGCCCATTTATTGCCTGCCTCCTGAAATGTAAGCATTCACAGAAGAATGTATTGGTCATACAAAAATGAAAATGAAAAAGATAATTTCCAAAACTTTGCGGAATAAAAACTGATATAATTGAAGCTAAAAAAATATATCTGATGTTTTCTTTATGGAGTTAAAATATATGCAAAACATGTGCTATGAATGCCTTAAAGTACAGCAATACTGGAAGTTATACACTCTTGCAGCAAATGTTTCATGTAAAATTTCACCAGATATGGTGTGTAGGTACACATATTGCCACAATCCTGCAAAACAAAGGACAAGCCTAGGCATACTGTAAGAGGCTACATTTGTCGGCACCATAATATCTTTCCTATCCGAACAGGCCGCCAGACATCCAGTCAGATCCTGGCAGTCCTACCCTTCCCCCGCACAAACACTTGCCCGGAAAGTGCCCTCGTGTGGCGCCGACGCCTACATTAACGCGGCGTTTCCATCAAACAAGCTGCACAGCGAATGGCGCCGACGGCCAAGATCAAAGGGGCCGCCCGACAACAGACGGCGAGCGTAAATACCGGGTCGGCCCCGTGAACAGCTGGCTGCAAACATCATCTGTAACACCCCGAAAGAAGGGTCATCAACCCGTGAGGTCGGTGGCCCGGACATGAAGACATCGCCACCCCAGACGACAAAGCCAACGGCACTCCACCAATGAAAAGCGCGAGCTCTCTCCGAAGCCCAAGGAGGCGTGGCTTCGGAAAATGGCTACAAAAAGGGCTACAGAAGAACGCGCTGGAGGGAGATCTCTCCGGAAGGACTCAGAGTGTCCGAGGCGGTCGAGAAGATCGAGGTGCCACGACGCCTCCAAACCACCGGCAAAATGTGAGTGTCACCGATCGACGCCACCCCTCTATCTTCTGGCTATCCTATGGCGCCCTTACTTCGCGAAGACCGTCCGGCTCTCCCCGCCCGGCGCCGTCGCCCCATCCCACGAGGGTGCCACCAGGCCAGTCATTGGGTGTTTAGCCGGGGAGGGATGTGCGAACGGACTAGTGGGGGTAACTTCGCACGTATACTATAGAAGGGTAGAGTAGGTATACATGTAGGGGTGGGGTTGGATGGAGAATGCGTGTGACGGGACTGCGATCCGACCCTGTTGTCAAACCGTATAAAGATATGTAAATATACTACCCTGCGTCATGGAAATGTTTAAGTGACTGGTCGGCACAGGGAACGATTGCCAAGCTGTCGACGAGCATAGCTTGGGCTGACGAGCGGGAATACTTGCCCCAAACCGGATTGCACTATCCGTCATTGTCAGGTCCCCGGACACGGGTGGGCCTTGAAAAGGGCTATCTCCCGTTCCGTGTGCCATTCGCTGAGAACGCGTTTGTGCACTATCCGTCATTGTCAGGTCCCCGGACACGGGTGGGCCTTGAAAAGGGCTATCTCCCGTTCCGTGTGCCATTCGCTGAGAACGCGTTTGTGCACTATCCGTCATTGTCAGGTCCCCGGACACGGGTGGGCCTTGAAAAGGGCTATCTCCCGTTCCGTGTGCCATTCGCTGAGAACGCGTTTGTGCACTATCCGTCATTGTCAGGTCCCCGGACACGGGTGGGCCTTGAAAAGGGCTATCTCCCGTTCCGTGTGCCATTCGCTGAGAACGCGTTTGTGCACTATCCGTCATTGTCAGGTCCCCGGACACGGGTGGGCCTTGAAAAGGGCTATCTCCCGTTCCGTATGCCATTCGCTGAGAACGCGTTTGTGCAATATCCGTCATTGTCAGGTCCCCGGACACGGGTGGGCCTTGAAAAGGGCTATCTCTCGTTCCAGTTTTGCCGCGCGTCGTAAGACCATTGTCTCTCCCGTTCTCCTCGTCCTAAGCATTCGACCCGCACCTTAGCCGGAGCTTTAACAAGTGTTATTATAGCCTAACGTCTCACCGTGGTGCAAACCAATTCAAAATCCAGCAACTCTTGGGGCGTCCTGCAGCTACGCGTTGAGTGGCGAGACCTTCTGGATAAACAAGAGGGCATTGACGCCCAAAGCCAATGGCCGAGTCCGAGACCCTCCTTGGGGACCAGCAGCAATGGATGACGTCAGATTTACGACCCCTTTTCAAACGTGCCCTCGTAGTAAATACCTCAACGACCCCCTGGACGGAGGGAGGGTAGTTACGTCAAACACCGAATAATGATCCGTGCTACGGCGCTGATGAGCATGTGCCGCGATGTTCCTCAGGGGTGGTTCCCTGTTGTCCCTATGTACATGCGGGGACAGCGCGAATATATGCTCAGTGGAATACGGACACCTGCTAAACAGAGCTCTTCCTCCGACGACATGGTGGGTAGAACTGACAGGGAAACAGGTCAGCGGAAACGGGGGCAGACTCCGAGGTACGCCCCGCCCATTGGTGATCCCCTCAAGGAGGAGCACCACTCTCGCCGGGGGCGCGGCGAAACTGAAAGCGAGGCAGCCGATCTGCAAGCCGTCCTCCTATGGACAGAAAATTCCTGAGCGATGGTGGCGTATGTTGAAGCCAGTTAAATTGCCTAAAATCTTATTACTGTTATATATATGACGCGCGTTTGGTTAAGGCCTGATTGCCAGAGGGTGCGATGAACGGACACTTCGGGGGTATTAGTTCACCTGCTCTGGATCTTTGACCGCAAAATCACGCTGGCCTCTGCGATCCAGAGGTGCAGGTGAGGTGGCGAACATGGTATGCATGTGGGAGGGGCCGGTAAAGGGGCCACCACAGTGCGTTCGCCGGAAGTCTGGCGCCAGACTATAGGGTATTAGCAAAACACTGCTCGGTGGTTTGTCCACCCCCGAACCCTGCACGTGGGCACGGTTGGTGCAGACAGTTCGAGGGGCATGATGGACGGGTTTGGCATGCCGTAAGACCCCAAGGCCAAAACTCATAGGGCCGGCTAGGATATAAAGACGACCGGGTACGTGACCAACCTGGTAGGGATCCGTGCCCGCCCGTTGGTTACGTCAGACCTGGTCGCAAGTGCACGACGAATAAGGCCCGGCGCGGCATCGATCGAACTTAAGGTTAGGTGTGTCGGTCAAAGACATCAGAGCACTTGTATCAGCCCTCGAGTCAGTACGATGAGCCCCCTCGTTGCAGTTAAGACTTTGTCCAGGCGAGAAACGCTGCTAATAATGGCTAGGCCAGCCATGATTGGCAGTGAAAGGTTTACTTGTTCGGGCCGGTAATACCATCAAAATTAGAGCATTGGTCTGTCGATCTATGTGTTTGTGTACCGCTGAAAGGGTAGGGAGCTAAATTTGGGGACCAAGCAATTAATTAATTCATAAGGAGAGCATGAATGGGGCGAGCGAATGCGCAATGAATGAAGGGAATGAACGTGAGTAGGTAGATGTAAGGATCAGCGGAAGCCGCTTGGGGCTCAACACAGGCACCTATTTCGTGCGGAACATTGTACAAAATTATGCTAATACTAGCGTCCAAAAAGTCCCAACAAGGACATGTCAGTTAAACCAATGGTGAATGTCATTATCATCAATTCTCTAATGCACCGTATTAATTATAATCTGGCTAAAGACACTCACTTACCTATATGGTGTTCCCAAAACTTTGACCTCGCACATATATAAATTCGTGTTAGGGACGGCAACTCAAACCAACATCACGACGGTTGGGGTTTGGGGATGTGTGGTGGAACTGGCGGTGGAATACAACAGAATACACCACTGACAGTTTCAGTTTAGTTTAGGCTGCATCAAGAATAACTTGTCCACACCCCTTCACACACCCACTATCTAAAACACATTTCACACACCCATAACACTCAGTCGAGTTTAAGTGAGGTTAGCAACAGATAAAACACGCTAGAAGATACACTTCAACACACATTTTAACACACAGTTTATCACAGTCCACATTCCATACATACCACACCCCCATACACCCATACACCCCCACCCCACTCACCACACCCACCCCACCCACACCCCGCACACCACCCACACCCGCCACCACCCCACACACCCCACCGACGGCAGAGCCGCCACCCCTACAATACCATTTGCATGTGGCATCCAAATAAAACAAATCTGAACACTGCTTCAGAACTTGAACATGTAGGTATCCAGACAGGGTATGCTTATCCAGCAAGCTAACATTCAAGTAATGTGATTGGATGATGAATGCTGCCTATCCCCAGTTTGATAATGAGTATGGTCAATTTAGAATGTTCAGGACATTCCCATGATGATTCTGAGAGGTTAAAAATATTGTTTTTTTTTTAGGTGTGAGATGTAAAAATGAGCATAGCAGGATGTTTCTTTTATTATTAAAATTTTTTTTCTTTTTTTATCCTTTTTTTAATTATATAAATTTTTATTCTTTCTTTTTACACTTTATTCTTATTTCTTTTTCTCTCTTTTATAACTCTTTATTTTTTCTTATTTTAGTGCTAAAATATAATTTATACTACAACAACTCATATTTTTAATGCGGGCTATTCCAATGACAGGTTATATTTACTTAAACAAGCTATTAATTATAATCAAATCTTTATTTTAACATTTTATTTGCATTTACTTACACTTTCTACGTTCGAGATGTTGTGGTATTTGGTGAAATGTCTCACTATATTACTTGCTAGTTGGAAAATGAAATATACTGAAAAATACATGGTCAGGTATATTTCTCACTCAGGCATCCCCTGCTGTGAAAGCACATGTAATATTATGGCTTGTGTCCCTGTTCTCATTTTTTTAAAATCCTGATACAGCTAATATCACCTACTCCCATATCACCTAGTCTACAACAAAATGAATATGATGCCATCAAGCTTCATTATGGGGGGAAACGTAAACAATGTCATGCAGCGATAATTGCACCTAGAGCGCCACTATGTGAACAAAATCAAGAGCATTTTCACAAGAAATTGCGCATGCGCAGAACAGATGTCCGCCTTTAACACTAGTATGTCCCCTATCAGTAAAACACCACACGCATACCTCAGCCTTTCTGGTTTTGCACTGCTGCACCCTACGGTCTGACGCTGCGCTCGCCCCACACTTGTAAGCCACGAGTGATTGGCCTCAAGAGTTGACGGAGGAGGAGAAGAAGGAAGACGCGGACGAAGTCTCGGGCCGAAGACGGAAGTTGAAGCAGCCGACGCCAGTCAACGCCTGCCACCTGCCACCCACCACCTACACCACCTATACCAACACACATACATATACTTAGAAGAAACACACACAAACACCGTTCCAAACCCAACCTCCACTTACATACACTACCCTCCCGCTCCGCTAACCTATTCTCAGCTACCTTCAACCTCAAGCCTCTGCATCTACTTTTCAGTGTCGTCTCTACCACCTCGCTCTACACCATGGTCTACAAGCTTTCTACCTGCATCTACGTACTCTACAACTTCTCCACATCTATCTCTACAAGCCCTCTTCAGTGATCCAGTGCAGTGCCTCGTCTAAACTTCAGCTCCATCTACTTACTTCAGGCCAGCACTACCACAAGGTCAGTCCGGCGGTGCTGCCACTCCCCCCATCCAGAAACCCCCCAACCCCCACCCGATCTTCCCTCTAGTGCCCTCTGCACGATCTTTATCTGATCTGTCTATTCGTGCTCCCTTCAAGCACAGTTTCTGATTTCTTTGTGTACTCTTCATCTTTATCTGCCCCCTCTTTTACACCTGTCGGGCTTTCTTCACGCCCTTCCGAACCCCTCCGCCAACTTGTAAACACTGTACTCTATTCACTGTGTAACACTACGCCACTCACCTGCCACACCACCCTTTCATCAACACCACACCCAAACCAAACGCATTCAACACCACAAACATGAACACCACACAACCCACTGGCGAGTTCTTCCTCTGCCGCCGGGGGGACGGGGAGCCTATGGGCTCCCTGGACCCCTGGATTGTGGAGGAGGAGATCGCCAAGTACAGAGGGGTGCCTCTGATCGCCAAACAACTGCGATCGGGGGCACTCCTGATCCAAGCACACTCCCACATTGACGGCCGCATTCTGCTCACTATACACAGGATTCACAATACACCCGTCTCCATCACACCCGCAACCAAATTAAACACATCACAGGGCACCATACACGCACGGGAGCTGGCAGGTATCGCGGTGGAGACCCTTGTCTCGAGGATGGGGGACAGGGTGTCTCCGCCGCATACCGGCCGGCCCCCAGAACAGGACAACAACCATCACACATCATCATACTGACTTTCAACACCAGAACACCACCAACACACATTAAAGCGGGGTACCTCCGGTACCCCGTCACGCCCCGTGCACCCCTCCCGCGACGCTGTAAGCGCTGTCAGCGCTACGGGCACTCCGCGGGGGGGGGGGTGCCACGCCAACACACCCACATGCGGCCGCTGTGCCCACCCACATCACACTAACGATTGCGACAGCGGCGAGGCCTGCTGCGCCGCCTGCGAAGGGGCGCACGAGGCTGGGGACAGGACATGCCCCCGGTGGATGGCGGATAAAGAAATTCTCCGCCTGGTACACCTGGAGGGCATGGACCTGTCCCTGGCCAGGAGGGCAGTGGCCGCCCCGCTGGCGGCGTGGCCGACCCGCCGGGAAGAGCCGGGGGAACCCACACAGCACCACCACCACCACGACACGACTACACGGAATACCCGGCTCTGCCAACACCCACAACCACGCGACACCAGCACCACACGGCCACCTACACAAAAACCCTCACCAACAACACAAGCAGGACACACACACAAACACCAGCAAACATAGGTCAGCGACCGACACACAAGCCACCACCACCGCCACCAGGAACCTGCCAACCTACTCCATCCCCACCCTCTGAACCCCCACCGCCACCACCCCAGCAACCAACAACCTGCCCCTACCCACGGTCCTCGCCCTCAACAGAGGACTCTCCAACAACCACAATCCGGACGTACACTGACAGGGACACGGACATAGAGGAACACACTGACACCAGACATTCCTCATCAGACACATACCGGACCACATCCCCACACCAACTACCACCCCCCGCCCATCAACAGCCACCCCTCACCCACCAACAACAAAAGCCAGGAAAAAAGCACCAAAAGACCTAACTCACCGAAAAGACCACACACGCGCGCCAACACCCAAAGACAATGAACATAATCATACAATGGAACACACACGGACTTATCAGACACTGGCATGAATTCAAACATTACGCACTACAAACAAATCCTATACCACTATGCATTGAAGAAACACACTTCAAACCCAACGACCCATATCACTTGCACATCCCTCACTACACACTACACAGACACGACACACACAACCCACACAGATCAGGCGGTGTATGCACATACATTAGGAACACGACCCCTCACCGCCTGATATACTTCGACACCACGGCAGACATACTATTAACTGAAATTAATGTACACAATATAGCCTACACACTCATCAACATTTACGACCCACCCGCGCAAAACACAGAAACCCTCTCGGAATTAACTAAAGCACTTGACCAAATTCGCACACCTATCATTCTCACCGGAGACTTTAACTCACATCACCCGCACAATACAGCCTGATCACAGAGCACACACTCATCGCAATAGCCACACACCATAATCTCACCATACTCAACACCGGCTCACCCAAGATAACTAGAGACAACAGGTACTCCAAAGTTGGCTGTTCTAGTATAGTTAGTTTAAACTAGACAAAACCTACGCCAAGTGACGTCATATACCAGAAGCGCTTTTTTATTCCAGAATACTGCTGAATTATATTCTAGTTCTGGACTATACCAATAAATCTACTAAATATGGTGCCTTCATTTTAGCACAATTATGGCGCTTTTCTCACGATTAGTTTCCCCGTTGGCTGTAAAGCATATCAGCCATTCATTGAAGCTTGAATATTCTATCTTATTCTGCTAGCGTGCCGGTGGCTTTGAACCGAAAGGCACCATCCCCAGAATTAATTTATCCATGGCGTGGTCGATATTGAGAACACACACCTCAGGCAATTTATGCGAATTAAGGCCTTATAACCACAATGTCAACTTGGTCAGCATGTCATTGATGCAATCTGGTGATTAATGTTAGCATGTGCATTGGTCCCCTGTCAGTTATCATATTGTTTCTGTGTGGTATATGTAATCATGCCATACTGTGGCATTCACCAACTTGTGGACAATTTGGTAATTGCTTGCCCATTGTATCATGGCTGGGCAGTAGTGGTAGTAGGGTAAGAGGGAGTTTCCAGACACTTAATGCATGGAACAAATTGCTCTACTGTTGCTTTTGTGTGGCCAAACCAGTAATTATACTGTTTACTGAATTTCAAAAAATGAAGATGGTATACATATTCAGATGGTTCTCTCTGTCAAAGTCATCTAACCACTCACATAGAGCTACTTTAAAACATATAATTGTTTTGTAGTGTTGTGCCACATTCTGAACATGAAAGTGGTTGTGCAGGATTAATTCACTGTAGCTGTTGTGGTACCAATTATTAGTAGCCACTAAAAATACTGGTGTAATTGCAAAAAATATCTGACCTTAAAATCCATTTTCAGGGAAATATGTACTTTTTAGTTAATATTTGAATTCTTGATATGCCTTTCCAATGCAAAGTTGATTAATGTGGTTAAAATGTGATCAATCTCACCTGTACTGTGTGAGATGTGATTTAAGGGTTAATTATTGCAGTTTTGAGTGTTTATAAGTGACGTTTTGCACATTTTTACCTAGGCAAAGCTAAAATGAGGTTGGGATAAGTTAGGCATTTCTTTAGCTTCCTCAATTTTCAGATCGAATTGTTCATGGATGTTATTTTTTTAATTGGAAGCTAATTTATGTTCCCTTCTGAAAAGAGGCAAGGGTGGAGCTGTGTAAGGTTTTTACAATTGCACCTGCAGAAGAAGATTTGCATTTTAGTTGAGGTGGCATTTGAAGAAAAAATTGTAAATGCATGTTTCTGAATGTCATTAAGATGATATGATCATTGTATTCCAGCGCAAATGCATGCTTTTCAGTTCGTAAGTGAAGTAATGCGAAATGTGTTGCTCTGAGTGGGGTAATTGGTAATGAAGGATAATGTTAAATGTATAAACAGTACATCCAAACCAATGTCATCCATTGAATATCTTTGATATCACATATGCAACAATGCTGGTTGAGTTATCACCACAACATTATTGTCTTTACTAGTGTTTGACAAATCTTAGTTGAATGATATTAATATTATTGTTTAGTGAAATTACTTTTTTCTAGATATCAGCAGATGAACTTGAACTGCCGATTTGCTGAGAATTCATTTTCCATAGAAATGAATATCAGACTCCTTCAAATCACATCAGATAATGATGTGAATTGAATGAATGTTAAATGCTAAGCGTGGCGGTGGGGGAATGATGTGTGGTCTGGTCCATGGCCAGACTGAAACCAGCGGACCGATCGCTGGGCACCCATTTGCGTATCCCGAAGATGAACCACGAGAAGCGTTCTGAACTCGCATCCTAAGCCTTAGCGGCTTGACGGTTTCCACCGAGGAATTCTTCCACACATTCCGAGAGATGGATGCTGCGTTTTGTGTTCACCATGCCCAAGAACCCAACAAGCTCAGCAGACATCCAAAGGTCATTGAAAGTTTCCGCCAGGTGTTGGAATCCAGATTCAATTCCATAGCTAAAATATAATTAAGTGCTTTGCGAGGATCCGGACATTTATTCATCTCGGGCTAGTGAACAAGGTGAACGTCGCCAAGCTCGCAAAGTGGCAGCAGCGGAAAGCCGAGCAGTTTGCTCAGTGACTGCGAAGTATGGGTCGCACTTGGGCGATACTTCACATTCAGATCAGTGTTTGAATCTTTCATTGTTTGGACGTATTGGTGCATCATCTGCCGTTGATCATATAGCAGCATATCAGGACTTTCTACACAAATATTACACGAGACTAGACGTACGTGTTGCAGTCGCACAGAGTGTATGTCAAGCTCAACAACTGATATGTGCCTGTGTTTGTGAAATCGGTAGAGCGTAGCCTGTAGGTTTACACGTACTCATCGTCCCACTACGGTGCTCGTGAGTAGTCTGTGTATGTATGCATGTCGAGTTGTTCTCAGCCACAGATGTCACGATGAGGATGTTCCATCTATTCTTGCCAGTTCGTCCGATTTTATAAGGTGCCAGCTATGTACGTACTGTAATGTTAGGTATTGTAATGTATTGCCGCAATGCAATCTCATTAAGTACCGTGGCTTATCTGCACCTGCTACCGATAACCTCTTATGTCACGCGTTTGGTGGAGCCGCGGTAGCTTAGTCCGTAGGGTGTTGGGTTCTTGACCGCAAGACTATGGTTTCGAGTCCGGCAACCAGCGGAATTACCGAGTCCACCCGCGACCAATCGGTTTGAGAAGTTGGCGACGCTATATGGTCGAGCAGTTAATTGCGTCGTAAAGGAACCCAAGGTTCTTTTTCTGCTTCATGTGTTTGCTTCTCCCAATATATGTCTTGCGTTGTGCTGCCTCAATATATCGTTTTAATACGCACTCTGTTGGGCGCCGGAAGATATATATTCATGTGCGCAAAATGACGAACGCAGTCCATGCGCCCAAAATGCACATTCACTTCCACCACAGAGTACACAACCGAGAAACAATCGGCAGTGGGAGTGAGGGCCTTCCTCAATCTTGGCAGTCTCGTCTTATCCAGATGCATGCTCCTCGTATTAAAGTCTGATTGATAAACAACTTTTGTTGCCGTATTTATGTCGTGCTGTACTGCAAAATGCGTGATTTTTTTTTAATTTAAAATTTCGTCCCAGTTGTTGCTGGGGTGGCTTTAGGAACCAGGGTTCTATTGCTAAGCAGAGCTTGTTGCGTGAACCCTCGCCCAACCACCCGATCCACGAATTCCTTTTCAACGGCAAAATTTTGATCGAAAGTTTAACGTGCCGTCAATACACCGACACGGCCGCCCGGCAGCTCGTCTCCGGCCTTATCGGGCCAGCTGTCAACTCACACTCCCGGCTGGGGGCTAAGCGCGCGAAGCGACCCGAACCCTGTGTTGCCAGGACAGGGGAGACCAGCACAAGCCAGCGCTCTAACCAACTGAGCTACCGGGGTGGCATTTCAGGTTGCACGACGCGAATAAAGAAATCATATTTTAAAAGGAAAATATTTTCTTTAGTTAAAAATAGAACACATTTAATTAAAAATATGTATGGTATTACGTGGCAACTGTCCATTCTAAACACAAATTAAGTTGTTATTAAAGTTGCTTCCGAGCTGGTCTGGCATAGAAATTGCTGTTACCCCTGCATTATTGCATGCATGACAGAAGTTTGATTCATATGGCGTCAGCGACGCAGCCAATTCATTTCGACTGAAAATGCCGAATAACGGTGTGCGAACATGGGCAAAGCTACGGTGGGGAATGAACGGGGTTGCTTCCCCAATCTTGCCAAGTTCCGCGTAAAGCCTTTGACAATGCATGATAATCGAACCGAAGTCCTCATGCGGGCACCTAAAATCCGTCTTAGCGCTTACGGGTTCCACAAAGTTTTTGCCGAATCTAAATCGAGCGTTCATGGTACGAAAAGCGTGATTTTTTATTTTGCGCCGGCACTGCAGAAAGTTCAGGATTGTCACCGAAATATTTTAGTAAACGTCTGCTCCTGTCAAAGCAATGCTTGTCACAGTCCTGGTGGCGTGTGTTCGCCGTGTATCGTAAAAGGCGTGGAGCCGAGCTTAGAACTGGCATCGCTCTGACACCACCTCGGGTCCAGTCATTTGACTGTTCGGCAGCATGCATAATTGTTGGTTTTGTCACCTTGATAATCATGTACTGTTATTATACGCACACCTCGAGGAGCAGGGACTAATGTTGGTCGGCTGTACTGGTGGGAGGGGAAAGGGGAACCGTTAGTTTTTAGCTCAATATTTGCAATGCACTGCCGTAGTGCCACACATGATTAAATTCAGGGGATCCTGTCTCCTGTCCCACCCCCGATGGTCCGCCGCCCGTGTCAGTAAGGGACAGTGGGCCTGGACCAGTGTTGGATTTTCACTTCTCAGTCTTGGATTCGGAGTGTATAATTTTTTGGCTTGCCAAAGTATGGAGTGTATAATCTTGAGAGGCACTATGCTATGGGGTGTATAATTTCCCAGTTTGCCAAATTATGGGGTGTATGTTGAAGCACCAAGTAACGGAGTATATACATTTTATATATAACGAAGTGTATAAATTTTGAAAAATGCAGTGATGTCTCCTGGAATGAAGAACAAAAACCCAGGGGCCTCGGTAGCCTAGATGGTGGAGCGTGGTACTCGAATCTCACGGCCGGCGGCATTTGCAGTCCACCCACGACCAATCGCTGTGATATAGGGTGGCGGCGCTATGCGACCTTGCGGTTGAATGCGTCGTAAAATAACCCAATAATTATTCTTCCTCAAGAATAAAACGCCTTTAAGTACTTTGTTAGGTTCTTATCCTAGTGTCTCACAGACAACCAGATGGGGTCCACCACACATCGTCGTCTGAAGTCATCCACGTTACGTGAATGACTTATAAGGCAACTTCCTGAGCAATGGTAGAGAAAATGAACACAAAAGTATACTTAATCGATGTCAACCAAGTTTATATATCAATACCTGCCACTCCTAGCATAGGTACCAACACCGCATAACTAATACAAATTCACAAAATACCTCGAGAGCAGCACGTTCGTGCACCGCTGGGTCTAAAATGGGAGGGTCTAAAATGTTACTTCGGGATATGGGTTTCGGAATATATAATGGTTGAAGGAAAGTTATACTAAAACAATGCGTCTAAAATCTTTTATTCTCTCCACGATGAAATTTTCTTTTTTTTCAAAAGAGAAAGCTGAAAAAAAAAATATTGAAGTCAATCCTTATTAATATTAAATGTATTTTAATGCACTTTTAGTTCATGTCTGGAATGTTTAGTAGAAGCAAGGTTTGGGAAGGATGAAAAGCGACTAGACGGGCGGGCAAATTGCTGCTGTAAAACAAACTATCGTCACGGACGAGCGGAAATTAGCGTCTCATTTCGCGCCATGATTGCTATGAAATACCAAAAAATAAAATTAAGTTAGAGAAAATTGCCAAGAGAATTACAGGGAACTTTTTTCTCAATTAATAATAATCAGGACTGTGGGAAGAAATTAATCATTGGATCAGAATGAGGCTTATAAGAGTGTAGAGAATTAGGTCAACACACGTAAATCTGAATTTGTCCGGAGTGGGGAAACCTCGCGGTCGGGGTGGCATGAATGCAACTATTCCCGCTTGTTGATGAAATTCGGAAACAATATAAGTCATGAAATCGAAAGAAGGTGAAATTTCTGGTTCTATGGGTCTTCATTTTGGAGCAAAGTGTTAGCAGGTTTTAGGAACGTTTTGGTACCATTCAGGCAATTTTCATGTGGAAAATCCTTCCGATATCTTTTATGTACATCGCTCCTGACTGCTTAATAATATAAATATGAACAGTTTTATCCATCCCAATTGATGCGGAACATATCATTCTCCAAGGAACCAAGAAGAAATGCATTATCCATGGCTTTTCGTGGCAATGGTTCAAATAGCTCCGGCCGGAGTGGGAGATGGAGAGCGGTGAACTCATTGAATCCAAGAACGCGGTCGGGCTAGTGAAGGTGAATTCCTATATTTGGTTAGCGGAGCGTAGTGGTTTTTTTATTCAATGAAGGAGTTTCTTTAAAGTTTTTCGCTGCCATCTGGAAGGAATTGACTGCGTGTTTGGCTCGAGGTATTAGAGGTTGTATTATCTGACTATGTAGGTACCTACCTACTTACCTATATCAAATATCTTCGCGGTAATTCGAGTTATTGATTTTGATAAACCAAAGCTGTAAGCTTGTGTTGTGTGACGGGAAATCTTGAGATAATACAAGGAGCAGGACATGATAATATTAATTGCTGCGATGTTTTGCCGACAAGCGTAGAAATGAACAAAACTGATTGCTTTGCTTTTGTCTGGAAAATTTTGTTTTCACTTCAAAATTTTGTTTTCACTTTCACTTTAATTTTGAAGCGTGAATGTTTTTCTTTCAAAATGGGGGCTGGGCCTCTTCAGTGCACATTGACTGCAGATATTATAGATATGCATGCATTCAAGCATTATGTGTGCTTTCATGAAATGTTCAGGAATTATTAGGTGCATCCTGTCCATATTCTCCATTGAATACCATTATACTCTTAACATTTCTGGTCTGACTTTCTGAATGGACAAATTTGCAGTTTAAGGTGATTTGATTTCTTGAAATTTATTTTTCGTGCAATGATTATGAATATGTTCATAATGTAGGTACTTACATGATGTGACTGCACATTTTTTTGGCAAGTGCAGTTGGGTAGCAAAATGACACCAAAAAAGTGGCTCGGGTTTGGTTGGGAAATATACCATGAAATGTGATGTTATAAATGAAGAAAAAGCTGCAGCCTAACTGGATGCAAGAAAATCTTTTTTTAATAAAATTTTTTGTAAGCAATTAATTAAAAGTATTAAAATGAATTAAGAAATTAAAAGTAAATGGCCTATGCTAACCAAACAGCCTATGCTAGCCCGAGTGTTTTTTTAAATTCAAAAACTTTTTTTTTATATTCCTGAATGATTCCGAAAGGAATTTGATGAATGGATAACTTACAAAAAAAAAAAAATATAGCATAACTTAGCCAAACCTAATACCTTTGTATGCTTCATGGAGGCAAAATGTGTGTAAAACATGTGTGGAAAAGTAATAGTGCCCATGACAATTCCTATGCTGTAGCAAAACATGGCTCATATCCACCAGTATTTTGGAGATTTGGGGGAAGTGCTACACTTTGTGGCTTACCAGTTGTGTGGATGCCACTCTAGCTCTTGGTGTTCATCCATACATTCTTCTGAGCACATCTGGACTCTGTTCTGAGGTTTGTCCACAAATGGAGAACATACACATGGATGCACTGGTGGCTGTTTATTAATTCACCTGCACCTCACCATAAATCGCACATGCACAAATGGAATGTTATGGAATGATATGGAAGATGGAATGTTGTGAAATATGGAATGTTCAGTGGCATTAAGATCATATTCAGACTGCAGTGATCCATATTTTGCCATCCATTGACATATGTTGTACTTGTGCATGCTAGCAAACTGATATTCTTCCAATCTGGCTGGCATCTCATTTTTGGCTTTACTCCTGCCTCCTCTTGGAATGTGCCTACAGATGACTCGAAATAACAAATGTGTATTATCCTCAATTATACTGGAAACTTCATGTGGTAGGGGACCCAGTATGACTTAATTTTCCTCTCCACCCAAGTTATCACTATTGTATAATGACATCTAGCTGTCTTGCTAGTTAAGTATGTCTTCATCCAGCAATGCAAGGAGTGTATTTTTTCCGGAGTGTATAATTCTTTGGATTGCAAAAGTTCCAAAAAAGGGCCACTTTTCCAACGCTGGCCTGGACACTGCCATAAGCGGTGACATGTTCCGTATTTCCTATGCCTGGCTGATTAGAAGAAGTGCCAAACCATAAATTGAAGGTGGCAGAACCCCAGCCTTGCAGAATATCTGCGTATTTCCCTTCTCTTTATGAAAAAGATCGTCCCATGTGAACAGTGTCTTAATTCACTGTCGCTTATTAGAAGGACTTGCCACGACGCGCACAAAAAGCTGCCGGCCTCAGGCTCGAACCGGCTACCTCCGAGTCGGCAAACCGACGCGCTACCAACTGCGCTACCAACACCGAACCGCTCGGCCCGCTTAAGTTAAATAGTGTCGATGGATATGACATGGGTCTAAATAACACCATTTTACACAATAACTAACATATTCATGTGAAAGTCTCCCATGATTATCGAAATACCATGAAACAAGCTTTCAGATGACGTATAACTTGCACCACTCACGTATACTTGTTAGTCAGGAACGTACGCGGAAAAGTACCATTTCTTGCTGTCGTGATAATCTGCTGAACCCAAATCAGCGCCCAGATGACGTCCCCGGCTGCCAATGAACATTGACAGGGGCCGGGCTCACCAACCTACCTAGTACCTATCAGCTCCCTCCTCCCTACAACCCCAGACGTCACACTTGCCTCTTCCCGCATAGCTCTCACACTGTCCTGGACATCCGATCCTGACCCACACTTTAGCGACCACGCACCCATCACCATTACCTTTGACCAAATCCCGACCACTGGCACACCCAACCCCCAGCCAGGCCGGTGGAACCTCAAAAAAACATCCTGGGTCCCCTTTTCAGATTCCTTAGCCGCACAAACAGCACACAATCCACAACACACACCAGAACAGTTTGCAGACATCATCCTCACCACAGCACACGAACACATACCACGAACGAAACAAAGACAAACCTCGCGCGGCTTCCTGGTGGGACGAAGTGTGCCACCGGGCGATCCGCGCGAGGAATCACGCACGCCACAGACATGAAAGACACCACACAGCAGAAACACTAACAGCCTACAAACATCAGAGAGCACACTGCCGACGCACCATTAAACAAGCAAAAAAGACCTCCTGGAATACATTTTGCACCCAATTTAACAGATTCACACCTCTCGGCGAAATTTGGACACTACTCAGAACATTTCAACACAGACAAAGACCGCCATGTAAAGCAATCACACTTAGACACAACAACAACATTGTCACAGACACACAAACAATAGCAAACATTTTCGCACACCACTACCACCTCAGATCATCAACACTTCCACGAACACCCCCACCTGCAATCAGACACACACGCCCACACCTATACAACAGCAGATTTACACTTACAGAAATACAACTAGCAATCACACAGACAGGAAGCACAAGTGTAGGACCAGACAACATTCACTATGCCTTCTTCAAACACCTACCAATCTCAGCACTTCAAACACTGCTCGACACTTACAACACCGCACCACACATACCTACCCACAATCATGGTTACACGCTTCTATCATACCTATACCCAAACCAAACACGGACTCAACTCTCTGCACTTCCTATCGTCCTATCGCCCTCACCAGCTGCTTCCACAACCTATTCGAACGTCTTGTCAAAAAACGCCTCCTCTATATCATTCAAACACAATACTTAATCTCTCCTATTCAATCAGGCTTCCTTCCCAATCGATCATGTCTAGACAACCTCTCTCACCTCATCACAAACATCCAGGAAGCGGCGGCCAGGAGACGTTCCACGACCGCCGATTTCCTGGATCTAAAACAAGCATATGACACCATCAACATAACAGCACTACTACAACACTTACACAACACGGACATACAAGGGAGACTGATGCACTACCTACATTTCTACCTACTCAACGGATCTTTTCAAGTAAAAATTGGGCCCCACACCTCAGACGCCAAATTCCCCACCACCGGTTTAATGCAAGGCTCAGTTCTCAGTCCCTTACTCTTCATTTTATCTCAAAATTCCGCCATCACCGACAACTTTTCGACTAAAAGTGCAATCTACGCCGACGACATAGTATTATGGACATCAACAGAAGCACCAGCACACGCACTAACAGTACTACAACACGCACTAAAAGAACTACACATCAAACTTGCCAAACTAAACCTTCATATAGCACCACTCAAATCCGAATGCATGATATTGGGCTACAACAGAGACACAAACCTACAACCCCTAAAAATAAAAAAACTCACCCATTCCCTTTGTCACCACAACAAAATATCTAGGTATCACATTAGACCAACGACTAAGCTTTCGGCCACACCTCCTAAACATACAAAAACGTGCCTCAAAAAGAATCAACATACTACGAGCACTTTCTGGCACACACTGGGGATCCGACCGAAACACACTTCTAACCCTTTACAAATCACTCATTCGGCCAATTATGGAATACGGATCCCCACTCTTCGAAAACGCAGCTAAATCAAACCTCAAAATTATAGACTCTATTCAACGACAATGTCTACAAATAGTCACAGGAGCTTACACCACCTCACCTACTCACGTTCTTCACATATACAACCACATCCCAGAACACCTCCTATCGCCCTATTGCCCTCACTAGCTGCTTCTACAAACTATTCGAACGTCTTGTCAAAAAACGCCTCCTCTATATCATCCAAACACAAAAACTAATCTCTCCTATTCAATCGGGTTTTCTTCCTAATCGCTCATGCCTAGATAATCTCACTTACTTCGTCACACACATCCAGGAAGCGGCGGCAGGGAAACGCTCCACTGTCGCCGTCTTCCTGGACCTCAAACAAGCTTACGACACCATCAACATAACACAGTGATAAATTATTCGTCAAATAGGGTGGAAAATACCACTTTCTGGACACTGAATCGACATCCTTCTCCAAGAAGTATCGACATCCTGCTCCGTGATGCGTGCTTTTGAAGTCTTCATGTCTCCTTTCTAGCAGTATCTCGCTTATACGTATCATGTCAATGCTCCTAATAAGGAATAGCGACACTCGGACATATCGCAACGTAATTTTTGGTAAAGGGACTAACTATGTGATTTGGCATATGATATCAAATTATAGCATAGGTAATGCTCTCCCTGTCCTGAATACAACCCTTCCTAAATTATGAATTTCAAAGCAAATTAAAAAGGTAAAGTCATAAGTATGTACACCATTGCTCAAACGTGAGTCGAAAAAGCATCAAAAGCACTTTAATTGACACTAATTCCATCGCAAATTTCGACATCCTTCGGTGCCCGTTTCGACATCTCACACCTAACGAAAAACCAATATTTTAACCCTGACATAACAGCACTACTACAACACCTACACAACATAGATATACAGGGCAGACTACAACACTATCTTCACTTCTATCTCCGCAATCGCTCATTTCAAGTCAAAATTGGATCGCACATGTCAGACACAAAATTCCCCACAACCGGTCTCATGCAAGGTTCAGTACTAAACCCCCTACTCTTTATTTTAGGTCTAAATTCAGTCATCCCAGACAACCTTCCGGCCAAAATTGCAATATACGCTGATGATATAGTTATATAGACATCACACGAAACACCACAAAACGCACTAGGAATACTACAAACCACATTAATACAACTGCATTGCAAGCTCGCCTCTCTAAACTTACACATTGCACCGCACAAATCAAAATGCATTCTTTTCGGCTACCACAAATACACAGACTTGCCACCACTAAAAATAGACAACACTCCCATATAATTCGTCACCACAACAAAATTTATCGGCATTACTTTAGACCCTAAACTCACTTTCCGGGCACATATCTTAGACATCAAAAATGCACATAAAAAAGAATAAACGTCCTCCGAGCACTATCCGGCACAAACTGTGGATCCGACAGTAACACACTCTTAGCTCTTTACAAATCAATCATTCGGCCAATTTTGGAATACGGATCCCCACTCTTCGAAAATGCGACTAAATCAACCCTCAAAATTCTACATTCTCTGCAACACCAAGCTTTACTAATAGCCGCAGGAGCATACACCACTTCGCCTTCTTTCGCTCTCCACATCTATAACCACATACCAGAACTGAAGCACAGACGCACAGAAACACTATTAAGATATCATTACAAAACACAACTCATCGCACAACACCCATGCACCCAGGCATTAAAAATCCGCACCACACGCAGACACCAACTCATGAACGCTACACGACTTAAAACTACAATAGGCTGCCGCACCCACCAACACGCAAATAGACTACACATCACACTGCCCACAGCAAAAGCACTCCCACCATCCACTGCATGGTGGAAACACCAATCACTCAAAACACACCTCTTCATAGACCAGCCAAAGCACACCTACACAGACGCAGAAATACACCAACTGTTCCTCCACTTCAAAGCTCAACATCCAAACCATAACATCATCTACACGGACGGATCCAAATCACACACACAGCAGACGGGTACAGCGGCGGTGTTGTATCCCAACGCAGCACCGCCGCGGGTCATCCTTCGTGCCCGTCTGCATGACACAGCATCCACATACACAGCAGAATTATTCGCAATCTTCTCGGCATACTGCACCATCTACAACACCAAAATTGAACACAACATCATAGCCACAGACGCAAAATCAGCATTACAGAGCATAACACCCCACACCACATACAAACACTCCCTCATACCCAAAATACTACAAATCCACAAAAAAAATTACTATACCACAACGACCAACACTACTCTGGATCTCAAGTCACACAAACATACACGGCAACGAACACGCAGACACCGAAGCCAACATAGCCACAACACTACAACAAACCACACCCTGCCCACTTTCACAATCAGACTACTACCCCACAATACGCCAGGCAATCAACAAAGACATTCAACAAACATGGGACGCAACAATCACGCAACTACACGAAGTACACCCAAAACACGAACTCTGGCACACCATCAACCAAAATACTAGACAAAAGGAACGCATACTAACACGATTACGGCTAGGACACACTGCACTCACGCACTCCTACCTCTTACAACTCCCACGACCACAATGCACAATATGTCAACGAACACTCACAATTAAACACATACTCATACACTGCACCAAGTACAACACAGAAAGACAACCCATCACAAATTAATGCAACATGAACAACATCCCACTAAACATCACGACACTTCTCAACGATGAACATCCAACACTACAAGAGCACCTCTTCCACTTTCTCTCTATCACACGCTGATCCACGAACTATGATAAAAATCAAGATATGTTTTTTTTTAATGGGGGGAAAAAAATAAAAAGATAGGTTAAAAAAGAAAAACATAAAATCAACAAAAAAGAACAAGAAACAAAAAACTAAGCCCACGTGATATTTACTAACACTAACTGTTCTTGCAATGTAAATTCAATACAGGCGATGACCCGACCCCAACACTCCAACTACACCCCACCCCATGGCACCGACCGGATTGGCAAACTCTACACTTCTGCATTAGCTCAGCTTCGACTCCTACTTCATCTGCCTGCAAGACGTCTCAACTTCTATTACCTCTACGCGCCATTCTTCAAGTCACCTCAACTGTCTCACAACTCGCCTCTACAAGACAACTATAATCTTCTTCGCTTCTTCTCATCCGCACCACAATACTCCTCATACCCTTTCACCCTTAACAAACAGCAACAAAATACTGACACCACAAACGCCCCCCCGGAAACAGCCGACATCACCACACGGTGGCAGGCTGGCCAAACACACAGACACACACACAGCTTTTTGTCTTTTCACGTCTGCACAAGGTCACGACTGGTGAATATCCTCAGTACCGAAGCACGCGCGTTTGTTTCCGGACGAGGACGGAGGGGAGGAGGACGACGCTAGCTGCGGCCACAGTGCGGACGAGGACCGAAAGGAGACGCCAGACGCCACCTGCCACCAGCCAACCGCCACCTGCCACCAGCCACCAGCCACCAGCCACCAGCCACCAGCCACCAGCCGCCTGCCACCAGCCACTAACAGAGCCCCAGAACACACTTATACACACCGGACACAAACCTGACATCGCATCCCCACGCCTTGCACACAAACACTACCTTCCCGCCCTTTTAACGCACCTTCAGCACCTCAAGACCAGTCCCGTCAAGCTCAGCTCAACTCTACCCTCTGCATCTGCCTCTACGCTCTACATATTCTTCAGCACTTACTATAATCTGAACTATAATCTGTATCTACTTGACGAGGTCAGTCCAGCGGTGCTGCCACCCCCTCTCACCCCATGCTCCCCCCAAACCCCCACCCGACTTTCCCTCTAGTGCCCTCTGCACGATCTTTATCTGATATATCTACCCGTGCTCTCTTCAAGCACAGTTTCTGATTTCTTTGTGTATTCTTCAACTTTATCCGCCCCTCTGTTACACCTGTCGGGCTCCCTTCACGCCCTTCTTCACCCTCCGCCAAATTTGTAAAGTGTATTGTGTGCCACTCACCTGCCATCTACACTCTGTACTCAACATCACAAAACAACAGAACCCGACCATCATACACACTAACATGACCACCACCGAGCCACCACCCACGGGAGATTTCTTTATCTGCCGCTGTAGGGACGGGGAATCAATGGGCACCCTGAACCCCTAGCTGGTAGATGGAGAAATCTCCCACTACATAGGGGCACCCATACACGCCAAACCTCTAAGATCCGGTGCGCTCCTAATACAGGCAAACAACAAAACCGACGCATACCTACTCACCAAAATTAAACACATAAATGACACCCCAATCACTATCACACCGGCAACTAACCTCAACACCAGCCAAAGGACGATCATGGCTCGGGAGCTGGTCGAAATATCGGCGGAGACACTGGTCCGGAAGCTTGGGGACCAAGGCGTCTCCACCGTGTACCGGCCGCCCCCGAGGCCAGGATACACCACAATCCATCTACTCATACTGACCTTTAACACACGCAGACCACCAACCCACATTAAGGCCGGATACCTCAGATACTCGGTCACACCACGCGCACCCCTCCCGCGACATTGCAAGACATGCCAGCGTTACGGACACACAGCGGAGGGTGCCGTGCACCTCACCACACTTGCGGTTCATGCGCACGATCACACCCCACCGACACTTGCACCAGCGGCGAGCTGTGCTGCGCCGCCTGCGGGGGGGGGGAGGGGGACCACGCGGCCTCGGATGGGTCCTGCCCTCGGTGGATGGCGGAGCGGGAGGTGCTCCGCCGGATCCATCTCGACGGCATGGATCCGTACCACGCCAGGGCGTCGGTCCTGGACCCGCCGGCGGCGTGGCCGGCTCGTCGCACAGACCCGGGCACACAGAAACAGCAACCACCAACCACTCACAACCGCACACTACCCGGCTCTGACAACACGCTCCCAACATGCACAGAACACACACACACACACAAACGCAGAACAACCGCAACCCCAGCACACGTGAACACCACCTAACACAAACACCCGCAAAACCAGACCATCAACACCAGGACCTTCAAACCACCGTCAAGCACACTCAAACCTATCCACTCCATCCACCACCCACCACCGCCACCTGAATACCAACCAGCATCCGCAGCACCCCCACACACCAAACACACACTGGACAGGTCGCCTACACCACACTCACACACAGATCAGGACACAGACACGGAGGAGCAGACGGAACGAGAACACAGCACAACTGACTCAGACACCACGGACCCCCCAAACGCGACACCACCATCTACTGGGCCACGCAGGCCAACCAAGAGCACAACCGAAAAACAGCCATCACCTAAACGCCCACCCACCCGCGCTAACACATACAAACAATGAACACAATCATACAATGGAACACACACGGACTTATCGGACACTAGCCTGAATTTGAACATCATGCACTACAAACAAACCCTGTAGCACTATGTATTCAAGAAACACACTTCAAACCCCATGACCCAAATCACTTTCACATCCATCCCTACACAATACACAGCCACGACACACACAACCCACACAGATCAGGCGGTGAATACACATACATTGGGAACACGACCCCTCACCGCCTGATACATTTCGACACCACGGCAGACATACTACTAACTGAAATTCATGTACACAACCTAGCTTACACACTTATCAACATTTACGATCCACCCTCGCGAAACACAGAAACACTCTCGGAATTAAATAAAGCACTTGACTAAATTTGCACACCTATCATTCTCACCGGAGATTTCAACTCACACCACCCCCTATGGGACACCCGCTCAACACAACCTGATCACAGAGCACACACACTAATCGCAATAGCCACACAGCAAAATATCACAATACTCAACACCGGATCACCAACCCTACCTAGTACCAATCAGATCCCTCCTCCCTACAACCCCAGATGTCACACTTGATTCATCACGCATAGCCCTCACCCTATCCTGGACATCCGACCCCGACCCACACTTCAGCGACCACGCACCCATTACCATTACCTTCACCCAAATCACTACCACCGCCCCACCCCCCAATCCCCAGCCTGGCCGGTGGAACCTCAAAAAAAGCCTCCTGGAACCCTTTCTCAGAATCCTTAGCAGTCCAAACAGCCCACAGCCCCCAACTATCACCAGAACAATTCGCAGCACATACCACCAACAAAATCACGACGCCAACACAAACCTCGCGCGGCTCCCTGGTGGAGTGTTGACTGCCACCGGGCGATCCGCGCGAGGAACCACGCACGCCATAGATATGAAAGACACCGCACACCAGAAACACTAACAATATACAAACAACTCAGAACACAATGTAAGACCATCATTAAAAACGCAAAAAAATACTTCTTGGAACACATTCAGCACCCAATTTAACATATTTACACCTCTAGGCGAAATTTGGACACTTCTGAAAACATTCCAACACCGACAATGACCCCCAATCAAAGCCATCACACTTAGACACAACAACAACATCACAACAGACCCCCAAACAATAGCAAACATATTCGCAGACCACTACCATCTTAGATCATCTACACTTCCACGAAACCCCTTACCTCCAATCAGACACACACGCACACACCTCTGCAACACAAGATTTACACTTACAGAACTACAATTAGCAATCGCACAGACAGGTAACACATGTGTAGGACCAGACAACATTCACTATTCTTTCTTCAAACACCTACCAACATCGGCACTGCACATACTACTCAACACTTAC
Organism: Imbricaverruca yamaguchii; assembly: GCA_034440575.1. Lineage (NCBI taxonomy): Eukaryota > Metazoa > Arthropoda > Thecostraca > Neoverrucidae > Imbricaverruca > Imbricaverruca yamaguchii. Next base: position 16,186 of record JAOTOL010000714.1, on the reverse strand, counting down.
AACACCGCATGGACCACACATACATACCCACAATCCTGGCTACACGCTTCTCTCCCACCCATACCTAAACCAAACACAGATTCAACTCTTTGCACCTCCTATCGCCCTACTGCCCTCACTAGCTGCTTCCACAAACTATTCGAACGTCTTGTCAAAAAACGCCTCCTCTATATCATTCAAACACAATACTTAATCTCTCCTATTCAATCAGGCTTCCTTCCCAATCGATCATGTCTAGACAACCTCTCTCACCTCATCACAAACATCCAGGAAGCGGCGGCCAGGAGACGTTCCACGACCGCCGATTTCCTGGATCTAAAACAAGCATATGACACCATCAACATAACAGCACTACTACAACACTTACACAACATGGACATACAAGGGAGACTGATGCACTACCTCCATTTCTACCTACTCAACGGATCTTTTCAAGTAAAAATTGGGCCCCACACCTCAGACGCCAAATTCCCCACCACCGGTTTAATGCAAGGCTCAGTTCTCAGTTTTACTCTTCATTTTATCTCAAAATTCCGCCATCACCGACAACTTTTCGACTAAAAGTGCAATCTACGCCGACGACATAGTATTATGGACATCAACAGAAGCACCAGCACACGCACTAACAGTACTACAACACGCACTAAAAGAACTACACATCAAACTTGCCACACTAAACCTTCATATAGCACCACTCAAATCCAAATGCATGATATTGGGCTACAACAGAGACACAAACCTACAACCCCTAAAAATAAAAAAACTCACCCATTCCCTTTGTCACCAGAACAAAATATCTAGGTATCACATTAGACCAACGACTAAGCTTCCGGCCACACCTCCTAAACATACAAAAACGTGCCTCAAAAAGAATCAACATACTACGAGCACTTTCTGGCACACACTGGGGATCCGACCGAAACACACTTCTAACCCTTTACAAATCACTCATTCGGCCAATTATGGAATACGGATCCCCACTCTTCGAAAACGCAGCTAAATCAAACCTCAAAATTATAGATTCTATTCAACGACAATGTCTACAAATAGTCACAGGAGCTTACACCACCTCACCTTCTCACGTTCTTCACATATACAACCACATCCCAGAACTACAGCACAGACGTACAGAAGCACTACTTAGATACCACTACAAAACACAACTCACGAAAGAACACTAAAGGCACACAGGCACTAAAACTACGCACAACACGCAGACACCAACTCATGAATTCCTCACGACTACAGACCACACTAGGCTGCCGCATACACAGACACGCCAACACACTAGAAATAACACTCCCAACGACAACACCACTCCCACAACCCATCGCGTGGTGGAAACAGCCGACAACCAACACACACTTCCTCATTGACAGACCGAAAAACACATACACACACGCAGAAATGCAACAACTATTCCTACAATTCACAGCTCAGTACGCAAACCACAACATCATATATACAGACGGCTCGAAATCACATACACAGCAGACGGGCACAGCGGCGATGCTGTACCCCAACGCATCATCGACGCGGTTCATCCTACGTGCCCGTCTGCACGACACAGCATCGACATACACAGCAGAATTATTCGCAATCTTCTCGGCATACTTTACCATTTACAACACCAAAATTCAATACAAAATCATAGCCACAGACACAAAATCAGCATTACAGAGCATAACACCTCACACCAAATACAAACACCCCTCATACCCAAAATACTACACATCCACAAACGACTCACTATACCACAACGACCAACACTTCTCTGGATCCCAAGTCACACAAACATACATGGCAACGAACACGCAGACACAGAAGCAAACATAGCCACAACACTACAACAAATCACACAATCTGATTACTACCCCACAATACGACAGGCCATCAACAAACACATACAACAAACATGGGATACAGTAACAACTCAGCTACACGAAATACACCCTAACCAGGAATACTGGCACTCCATCAACCAAAAACACAAGACTCAGAGAACGGACACTAACACGACTACGCATAGGACACACAGCACTCACACACTCATACCTCCTACGCAATCAACCACGACCACAATGCACTACCTGCCGCCACACACTCACAGTCAAACACATGCTCATATACTGCACCAAATACAACAACCAAAGACAACATATCACAAACTACTGCACAACGAACAACATCCCGCTGAACCTCATCACGCTCCTCAACGACGACCATCCAGCATAACACGAACACCTCTTCCACTTTCTCAAGACTACACGCATTATGGAACAATTGTGAAAAAAGGGAAAAAGAAGGAAGATATGTTAAAAAACGAAAGAGAAAATGAACAAAGCCAGGAAAACGGAAAAAAGTAAAAGATACGTTACAAAAAGAAAAGAGAAAAAATATGTTCTTGCAATGTTCACTTCTGGCGATGACCCGCCCCCCCCCCACTACACCCCATACCGCAATGTGGTACCGACCGGACTAATCCTCCCTCTCGACTTCATCATCTCCGGCTCTCAAACAACTCTGCTGCACCAGCTTTACATCTTCAATCGATCCGGACTACCACAGCTCTACTCTTCAAGACCATCTCAACACTACTTCACCACTGCTCGACGACTCTACTAAACCTCCACCTCGGGCTCATCCTCCTACCCTACGCTACTCACTCCCTTACACATCTTCTATTCAATCGGAACCAACCGATATCACCACACGGTGACAGGCTGGCAAAATTCACCCCCCCCCACACACACACTACCAGTATGTCGTCCGCGAAAAGTGAGTATTCAAGTAAAGTGTCCGTGTGGTCGGCAAGAATGTCGTTGATCATGCTGATAAAGAGGCTCGGCGAGAGCACGTCCCCTGCGCCAGACCATGCTCCTGAGTTGTGGTGTTTGATGTGACACTGCCGCATCGGACCTTAAGGGTCCTGTCTCTGAGAAAGTTGAGAATGCAGTGTGCCATGTGTCCGCGTAGGCCTATCTTGTGGAGTTTGTGTGTCAGTGCGGACTTGTGTACTCGGTCGAATGCGGCAGTGATGTGTAAGTAGGCAGCTATTATTGTGCATTTGATGCGTGGACCACTTTTGATGTCATGCACTAATCTAATGGGATTGTCTGTAATTGATTTTTCACGTTGGAAGCCGCATTGAAATTCGTTGAGCAGGTCGTTGTGTTCCCGAAATTTCCTCAATCGTGTGTTGACCATGCGTTCGACCAACTTGCTAGCACAGCTAATAAGTGAGATGGGGTCTATAACCTTTTGGAGTGGAGTGATCTTTGTGCGGCTTTGGCAATGGAATGCCTACGCTCTCTCGCCAGGATGCGGGAAACGTGTCGCTTTGGTACAGTTCATTTATGGGCGCCAGTAGGTACGTCAGTGAGTTCTTGCTAAGACGTTCAAGAAACTGGTAATGAATGTTGTCCGACCCAACCGACGTGTTTCTGCACTTGCTGAGGGCAAAGTGTAATTCGTGCATAGTAAACGACTGATTATAGATTTCTCTATTGCTAGAGCTAAAATTTCCTTTGGAGGCAAGGGCGTCTAGAGCGCTTACTACAGTGGTGTCGTAGTTACTGTTGCCAGATACGCTGGCGTAGTGTAGCAGTGGTCTACGACTTGTTGTGGGCCAGTGGTGTGCTGTCTTTTCACCGTCAGCTGGGGAAAGGGGCCTGTTAAGGGGCGTTTTAGGTTGAAGTGCTTCATCAGGTCCCAGGTTCTGCCGGTAGTTGTGAACCTATCGAATTGCGAGGAAAAGACTGCCAACAGTTCTGACGTGATGTTCGAATTGTGCACCGGCAGTGTTGCCCTTTGGCAGTCCGGGGTCCACCATGGTTTGTTACTTTTTGGGACTGAGTCGTGCTGCTGAGCTGCTGGCCCTTAGGATTGTGTCAATCTAACTGACATCTAAAGTTGTTAGGTTGAGGTCCACCTGTTCCTCGAATTTAACCCAATCCGCTCTTTTCAAGTTCCAAGATTGTCTGAATAGCTTAGTGTGGTGCATAGCATCCGCGCTGAGCCTAATTATGATGGGATAGTGGTCGCTCAGCGCGGGAATTTTGTTCCAAGTGGAGTCAGAATGTCGAAAATGAGCTTCTTACATGGCAGCTAGTAATGGTTTTTGTTGCAAGAATTCATATCTGAATTATATAAATTTGCCTGGAAGGCCACCGGTGTTCCACTACAGACAAAGTCCCATTGCCAAACGCGCTTAGTGGCTGTTGGTGTTCCCATACTGGGGTGGTGTCGGTGTCGAGTTGGGGAGAAAGGTTGAACCGGTGAACGGAGAGGGTTGGGAGGTGATCCATGCAGGGGTAGTAGCCTGGACCTGGCCGCACGGGTCCTGGCAGGTGATTGGGTAGAGCGACGGCGGGATTTGTGCTTGGGAGGCGCGATTGGGTGTTGGTCTGGAGTTGTGGGTTCGACGAGCTTGGCAAGAGTGATAGGTTCAGTCTGAGTGCTGACCTAGACGAGGTTTTTGTGTGGGTTTGGGTGGATGCGCAGGAGGTGCTGGGGGCTAGGTTTGGCAGGAGATGGTGGGGCAGGAGATGGTGGCTGTGGACTTGCGGGTCGTCTGGGTGGATGTGGTTGCCTTGGTTCTAGGCCTTGGTTTGGGCCGGCCGGGTGGGTGTGGCAGGGGCCGAGGAACTGGAGGAGGGAGTGAGGGAAGGCTTTAAGGTAGCGAGGTGGACCATGGCCGGTTGGAGGCGGTGGCGCGAAGGGATACGGCCAGATCCCGTAGGGGATGGGTGGGTACCAGTGGGGGATGGGATGGAGACCGGGTCTGGGTCGAATGTGTGTTGGAGGAGGGATGATGCGGGTGGATAGTGGGATGGTGGTTGGCATGGGCCAGGTCTGAGATTGGATGGGAAGGGAAGGAGGCCCATTCCTCGGTGTGGTGGACGTAGGAAGTCGGACCCGCGGTGGAAAGGGTGTGGGAGGGGGCCGGGTCGAGGTGAAGGGGATGTGGGAGGGGGCCGGGTCGGGGTGAAGGGGATGTGGATAAGGGCCAGGTCTGAAGTGGAGTGGATGTGGGAGGAGGCTCGTTCGCCACCTTAACTCAATATAAGTATTCAGCTACCAATAAGTATGTGCCAATACATTTAGCACGCGACTGCGCCCTTCGTGAATTTCTCCTTGTCAGGCGCAAACGAATGAGATGAAGAAGCAGTGACTGTAAGCGTGCTTTCATCTTTAATCTTACGTCATGTACACGATTGTGAGTAGCAAGGGATTAGTTAGTTAGTTATTAGGGCTTTAGGGCGCATCGACTACATTGGTCAAGAGTAGCAAGGGATTATGCGATTCATGGGAGTCGTGGTCATGGTTAGGAAAACAGCTTGGTCGAGGACTTCGAATACGAAGAACATCATGTTGTCATGAAAACAATAACCTCCTTCTCTATCTATAGTTAAGTCATGCAAGTTTATGACTATCTAAAAATAGTGTTCCCATCCCCATGGTTCCAAGACCTAAATCAAACCATTGTTTTATTGCGTAAGTAACTAACGTTAATCGTGGAATTCTTCTAATGAATACCCATCACGTCCAGGGGCGGTCGGCCCATGTAAGGCAGTGCCTCGGGGACCTCCAATATCGTTTGGCAAGCGGTGACGTCACATGGGCTGGACAATTGCTCAGTCCCGTAAGCGCTTCAGCCAAACTTACGTGTTTTCCACAGAACATTTCCGATCTTAAATACCATCAAAATTGGACTAAATCTGGTTAATTGGAAAGCTTAAAGAATTGTGTCCAAGAATATGCGCCTTATTTTCTCCTATCACTAGGACTTTTTGTTTGGACCCACGCTGACTACGTTCATGTTGAGCGCCACAGGAATCGCGCGGTGCCACGGATAGTAGCAGCATGATGAGACAGGTCAACTGAAGATAACGGCCGGGAAGAAGGGGTAGGAGCAAGTAAGAGGTAACTGTTGCAGCATAATTCCTCCCCACTCGATGCAGGAACGTAAACAAGGGCGGGGGCACCAGGGGCGTCTGTCTCCCATGGGAAGGTGGAAGTCCTCCGGCCAGGAAAATGCGCCAACATTATATTTAGGCTACCAGGGGAGGTACCAACATTGATTCAAATATCACGCCCTTGTCACCCATGTGCAGATACGGAACCTGCAGCTGGTTTTCCGGATTGTTTTCCATTTTCATTAATATGCGTCTAGACCAAGGGTGTTCTTTAATATTTGTTAGGGTCAAGTGCCCCTTCAGTGTTGGCTCTGTCCCCAATAATTTATACTTTTAATTACCATGGGGTACCTTCCATGGAGCATGTGCCCTATCGATGTGGGGGTTCCCATTAACTTAATTAATTTTGCACCCCAATAATCCATGGTATACTAATCGGGATTATAACATGCATATATATATATATATGTATGCATGCTATAATCCCGATTATTATACCATGGATTATTGGGGTATATATATATATATATATATATATATATATATATATATATATATATATATATATATATGCGCATATATATGTATATGCATATATATGTATATATATATGAAATATATGAAAACCTCAATGAAATACGAATATATCATTGCATTGCCGGCCATTTTATATCTGAAAACTTGCCGGTAATTTCGGAAGTATTCGAACAGGAGGGAGAGGTTTTAAATCTACTGACTCCGGTACGATGGTGATGAGTTTGGCACCTTGCAGCGCCAAATTAAATTGTTCCTACTCACAGCATGAGATAATAATGGGTACTTATGAAATATACTCTCAGTTTGCCGCCAGCTCTCAAGGCGGAAGGACGCGCGCCCGAGCTCCAGGTTTCCAGATAAGTCGCTGCAGAACAGGGCAGTACTCTAGTCTAAGCTGTGGATAGGTGCTTAGCAATTACTTCTCTTATTATATTTCATTAGGTTTTATCTTATAAGCATTTTCGTAGCACGCAAACTATACTATATTAACCTAGCGACGCCACAGGACGCCATCTTGTCTGCGCCAAAGGGAGGCCTCGTGGCTTCGGCGTGTTCTCGACTCTTCGATTTCTGTAGTAGGAGATATTACAAGTGTGTAGATTTGATAAGTACATTAGACAACATTCATACTATCCTAACATACTTTATTTATTTTTTGGTGTGCATAGTGTGTTTGGTGTTGAAGTTTAAGATAGTTTAATTAGTAGTAAGTTGGGGGTATTCATAAGTGCTGTGTGACTGTTCATTTTTCTGTCTAGCCATAAGTGATATCAAAGGGATATTTATATAGTTGTCTAGTTGTGTGGAAGACAGTTAGATTAGACATCTTGTTTAGTTATTTAATTTATTTAAAAAACAAAACAAAACAAAAAAACAAACAATTGTTTAATAGTTTCTGCTTTTCTTGAGGCACTCAGATATTTAACTGACAGTATAGGAGGTAGCGATTTATAGTGAATGATAGTTAGCTTTTTTGTCGGTTGTTTAGCAAGTGTGTTTGGTGTTGAAGTTTAAGATAGTTTAATTAGTAGTAAGTTGGGGGTATTCATAAGTGCTGTGTGACTGTTCATTTTTCTGTCTAGCCATAAGTGATATCAAAGGGATATTTATATAGTTGTCTACTTGTGTGGAAGACAATTAGATTAGACATCTTGTTTAGTTATTTAATTTATTTAAAAACAAAAAAAAAAAAAAAAAAAACAATTGTTTAATAGTTTCTGCTTTTCTTGAGGCACTCAGATATTTAACTAACTGTATAGGAGGTAGTGATTTATAGTGAATGATAGTTAGCTTTTTTGTCGGTTGTTTAGCAAGTTAATTTAGCAAGTTAATTTGAATCTAAATCTAGGCATAAGCTGCAGCGTTTAGGATGGTTTCGACCAGGATGCAGGCACTAGAGGAAGAAATTAGGACCCTTAAGGCAGAGGTTTCCAACCTCAAGGCTGCCCTTGTTGCACAGGGTAGGCAAGATAAAGCAACAAGGGGTCAATCCGTAGCAGGGACATCATATGCCCAGGTGGTCGCAGGCCACCAGGTAGCTGAGGTTTCCCCTACTGTGGGGGTGGCTGGGATCTCTCAAGAGGGGAGTGTAAATAGTGTTAATAGTGAACAGAGGAGGGTTAGTTCTGGTAGGTCACAGGAGGGGAAGTGGCATGAGGTCAGGGGGTGGAGGATTTGGAGACGCGAACCTAAGGAAAGGGTCAGTGAGTGGCAGGTGGCAGGTGGTAGGAGCGGGAGGAAGTGTAGCCGACCGGCCCAGCGGGCAGGCATAGTAACAACAAATATGTTCCAGGCATTGGATGACTGCCCCCAGGATAGCAGTAGTAAGGAGTCAGTGCTGGTCATAGGAGACTCTCGTGTGCGTCATTTAGAGCGGGTATTTTGTAAAGGTAGGAGGTACAGGAGGTGCATCACCAGGCCTGGTGCCAAGGTGAAGGACCTGGTACCTGCGGTGGCACAGGTCACCAGTAATCACCAGTTTAACACAGTCATAGTGCATGTAGGGGTAAATAACATAGGTCATACTAGGAGCGAGGAGCTTCTGCGGGAGTACAGGGCCCTTCTGGCCACCATGAAGGGCACCAATAGAGTGCTTGTAACAGGAATTTTGCCTAGGGCTAGAGCCTCCCCTGAGTGGAGCTCTAGGGCACTGGCAGCTAACACCAGGGTAGGAAAGCTCTGCCAGGAGCTAGGTTTTACATTTGTAGACGAGTGGAGCAGGTTTTATGCATCGTGGGACCTCTATCAGAGGGATGGCCTGCACTTTTCTGAGAAGGGGGTCCATGTGTTAGGCAAAGTATATGAGCATGTCCTTCAGGGAAACTAGGAAATGGGGTGGGGAGGGATGAAATTGCATTGCCAACTCAGGAATATTCCAATAGTGTCAGCCAAGGCAATAGAACCTCAAAGTCTGCAAATAGGGACAGCAGCAACTCAAGGGGACAGAGTTATAGTTCATCTAGTGATAAAAGAACTCCTCAATATGAAAAAGCCAAAGGTGGTTATGGAGCATTTGTTAAGTGTATGATGTTTAATGCTCAGAGCATCCGTTCCAAATTTGATGAGTTCAAGTGTTATGTTGCTGAGGAGGAACCGGATTTTGTTTGCATTACGGAGGCATGGGTCAGTGAAGGATATTTTGGAGACAACTTACAGGACTATGAGATCCAGGGATACAATATGTTTTCGTGCAATAGGGGTCCAGCAATGAAAGGGGGTGGTGTAATGCTCTATGTGAATAGCTTATTCAGTTCTCAAAAAGTAGCAGGTGGGGATAAAAATGTGTCTGTGGAGTCCATTTGGCTTGATGTCACTGTGGGAAAAGGCAACAGCAATACTCTTAGGATAGGAGCTTTCTACCGATCAGGAACCCTGCCACATTCTCAGCAACTGGAGCTTGACAAGGTGATTTGTGAGGAAATCAGTAGAAACTTTAAGAGGAAGTGCCTTATTCTCGGTGACTTTAATCTAAAAGGTTATGAAAATGCTGGTGTTGGCTCCCCATCATGCAAAATGTTCAGGAAATGCCTTGAAGAGGATCTGTTCTTACACCAGTTTGTATCGGAACCTACCAGGCATGGTTCATTCTTGGACCTTGTATTCTCGGATTTAAGTGACTTGGTTCAAGGCTTGACTGTAGGCGAAACTCTGGGAAAAAGTGACCATAACATAGTTAGATTCAAGGCACATGTAGGGGAAATTATCAAGGATAATTTGGTAAAGGTTCCAAATTTCAACAGAGCAGACTTTAACGGCATGAGAGCGGCTTTAAGTGCCATCAGATGGGAAGAAGAATTCTCCAATTTAAATGCCTGTGAAATGTGGGAAAAGTTCAAATCTTACTTAAAGGAAACTCAGATTAGACATGTCCCCCAAAAGCAAAGACGCAAAAGAAGGGTAGGAAAGCCAGCATGGCTTACACCAGACGTGATAAAAGCAATTAGGGCTAAGAAAACTGCATTTAGAGTTTTTAAAGAAGCCTCAAATGTCATTAATCTAAAGGCGTATCGAAAAGCTAGAGACACTGTGAAGCAAAAAACCAGAGCAGCAAAGCGAGCAAAGGAACTGGATTTAGCTAGAAACTGTAATGGGGACAGTAAAAAGTTCTTTAGTTTCTACAAGATGAGTAAAGTTTCTAGCACAATTGGTCCACTGGAAGTAAACGGGACTACATTGGGTGAGGATAGTGAGATGGTTGAGGAGCTGAGCAAGCAGTTCAAATCAGTGTTTACATTGGAAGATATGACCAATCTGCCGACCGTACACCATAGTTCAGTTACATGGGATCTGACAAATGATGTTGATTTCATTGGTAGTGATGTTGTTTACAATCATATCAGGAAAATAAAGCCAAATAAGGCAGCAGGACCTGATGATATTTATGCTAGGGTGTTGCGGGAAAATGAAAAGGAACTGGCATTTCCACTTAGTATAATATTTTGTAGATCAGTTTCACATAATGAAATTCCAACCGATTGGAAAAGGGCAAATGTAGTTCCTATTTTCAAGAAAGGAGAAAGAGGGAAAGTTGAAAACTATAGGCCAATAAGTCTCACATCCCTAGTCTGCAAGGTACTCGAATCAATTATCAAGGATAGAATAGTTAGTTATCTGGAAGGTAGCAGATTGATTCAAGATACTCAACATGGATTTAGAAAAGGACGATCGTGTCTCACAAACCTCTTGGACTTTTTGAACTTCGCCACAGAACAATTTGATCAGGGAAATCAGGTTGATGTAGCATATCTTGACTTTAGTAAGGCCTTTGACAAGGTACCCCATAAACGGTTAATGATACAGCTTCAGTCCCATGGTATTGCAGGTAGCATCTTAAAATGGATAGAGTTGTGGCTTTCAGATAGACAGCAAAGAGTGATGCTAAATGGTACAAAGTCATCATGGCAAAATGTTCTTAGTGGAGTCCCCCAGGGGTCAGTACTAGGGCCATTACTGTTCATTATATTTGTAAATAACATTGAAAGTGGCCTAAGCAGTAAAGTTTTGAAATTTGCAGATGATTTGAAGGTCTTTAGGGCAATAACAGGTCAGGATGAGCATATCTCGCTGCAAAAAGACTTAGACGAACTTGTGAAGTGGTCCGAAGAATGGCAAATGAAATTTAACTTTGATAAGTGCAAAATCATGCATGTAGGTAAGCAGCATATGAAGGCTCCATACTTGATGGGTGGCCAAGTGCTATCAGTGACTCAACAGGAGAAGGATTTAGGTGTTATTCTAAACACAAAATTGGGGGCATCAGAACAGACCAAGGAAGCCAGGAAGAAGGCACTGAGAATGCTCGGGGCAATAAATAGGAATGTATCATACAGAAGTGAGGAAGTGATCAGGAAGCTTTACTGTGCATACGTCAGGCCACATTTGGAATACTGCATCCAAGCTTGGTCTCCTAGCTATGAAAAAGATTGTTGGCTTTTAGAGAGAGTACAAAAGAGGGCTACAAAAATGGTTAATGGCATAAGCAACCTGGCATATGAGGAAAGATTGAAGAAATTGAATATGTTTTCACTTAGATATAGAAGGCTGAGAGGAGATCTCATCGAGGTCTTTAAATTTGTCAATGGTCTGGAGAGGGGATACCTTGGGGAAATGTTTGAATTTAACAGAAATGATGCAATTAGAGGTCATAAATTCAAAATTAAAATTAACCACAGCAGAACAAGGTTAAGGCAAACTTTCTTCACCAACAGGGTAGTGGAACACTGGAACCAGCTGCCAGAAAACATCGTCAGTAGCAGCACATTGAACATCTTTAAAAACAGCATAGACAATCATTATAAGAATAGAGGGCTTGCTTTTCAGTATTACAGGGAGGGCTGATTGGCAGATTTGGTGGGCAACTGGTTCAGTGTACAGAGTGCAACCAAGAAGGGCCCTTGTGGCTCAGAGTTGCACTAATCTTTTATGTCTTTATGTCTTTATGTCTTTATACTGGTCAAAATCCGACGACTATTTGCACGAATCTTGCTTCAGTCACGTCGAAATCCGTTTGCCCTCGCATGCAAATACTAGGTATGCCACTGTGCACGCTACTCTATCTGGGATGCATGAACTTTGAGTCTTAATCACTGAAAGGGTGATTAAGACTCAAATCACTTAATCACTTAATCACTTAGACCTCTAATGTAAAATCCAGCCCGTGCAATATAGGTGCTTCTGTTGTTGGGAAAGGGAAGGTGGTGTGAACAGTAGGAGCAGTTCCTCCCACAACCTGAAAACACTGCTGCTTAAAGTTGTTGATTCCTTGGTTTTTCAAGGAAATATTTGGAGACAAAAACCTTGAATTTTCTCATGCACCAGCCTTGAGGGCCTGTCGATAGCACTGACCATGAGTGTATCCAAGAATGAGGCCACAGAGTGACCAACCTCCTCCATGAACTGATGAAAGTTCAATTGAAATTTACCTGAAATTGAATATTCAGTGTACTGAAACTTATAATATTGGCATGAATGTATGCAGACATGTTTCAGCCTACTTTTCCACATCATTTTGGAATCAGGGAAAACCACACATATGATTAATGCCGTTCTCAAACATCACTACCAGGTATTTGTACTGAATGCTGAAATGATTTACCTTCCTTGTCAGAAAAGTGGTGACTTAGTGTTTTATTCATCTTTTTAGGCATGCATGGGCACAAATCCTCTTCTTAATAGCATCCTTTGCACTGCAGTTGGTCCAATGTTTTCCCTAAGCACACTCAGTGTGCCTCTTCCTTTATGGGTCATGTGTCTTTGTGAACCAGCACTGCACACAGTGCACCTCAAGTTGCCAAGATTTATAGTCTAGGATGTGACCATGCAAAAAGGATGCTCCAATGCATATGCACTCCAGTAAGAAAATGACATTAATTATGTATGGTAATTCACAACCAAATCGAGTTGACAAAAGCATCACAGTTAGAAATGCGGATTTTCCCATCAAAATGCACTTTAATGCTGCCCTTAAAGCTCTGGGGCAATTCCGACATGTATATGCTGATACACAGATCATTATAAAATAATTATGATAACCTGCATCTCAGATGCTTCCCACTTAATCTACAAAATACCTTACCTTCTTAATCTTATACCTCAGCACAGGGCTAGAGAGCAGATTATGAGGAACATGCCATGCCAAATATACTTACTTTTTAGTGCCATCTAATGGTTTCCATATGCTGGGCAATGGGTGTTGAACTATGGTTGTATATGTCATAATATGTATATTGTTCTCATCTGGTGTTCACGACACATTCAAGGTTATAATATTCCAAGACATAGGTAGCGAAACGTTTTCTCAAAAGGGAGGTTAGGATAGGTTAGGTTAAGCTATGCTGCATCTTTTTCTTTACATTTCATTTCATGTTCTGCTACCTAAATAAAAGTCCTTTTTTGTTGTTAATTCACATGCAACCTGAAAAGTAAGCATTTACACAGAAAATGAGTGATTCCATCATCTATATTATCCAGTCTCATCTTTCAATTTCCCATGCCAACAATCAGAAACACCGAATGCCAAACCATAACACCCTGATGTCTTCACTGCGCCACAGCTTAATCTTAGCAAGGTTTTAAAACGTATTTGGAATGTTTACGTGACGTCACCAGATATACGAAAGTCCTGGTAGATTATACTAGAGATATAGCACATTTCTGCCTACGTCACTTGGGCTAGAACTAGAAAACCTACTAGGTTCCGTTGTCCCTTTAGTCTTAGTACCCTGCAGTGCCGCATGATTTTTTTTCTTCACAATACGCGGAAGCTACAGGGCGCATTTGATTGGTTGATGGGCCTGAGGCGTGACGTCATTATCTCTGGTACCCAGAGTGCATCATCTGCTAACTCCATTCGTCGCGTCGGCGGAAATTTGAATGGTTTTGAAGTGGCATAGTTAGGTTTAGTTTGGTTATGATCATAAGTGAAATATTCCGTAGCGATTAGTTTTTTTTAAAGCATAAAATACCAGAGGCTTGGTAACCGACGGCTTACAAGTGCTGGCGAAGCAGATATGAACAAAAAAGTACACCTTTCTCGCATAAAATGGAATATTTAAATCCAGGATTGCAGTGAAGCTTGATTTTAGCCCCACATATTTTTTATCCTTTGGAAAAAACATTATAGGTACTTACATCATCTGTGTCTGCCTCACGGTAGGTACCCACGTACAAAAGTAAAAGATCGCCGGTTCAGGTTATGGTTGCTTGAACAATTACACTGGCTTCTTCCAAGTCTCTTTCTCTCACAATTCAGTCTCTTACAGCTCCAGGGGAACTCAGACCACACGCATCCGTTGCTAAACGAGACGAATTCAAATTTCCTCCCACGCGACAAATGGATCTAACAGATGACACACTCGGGTACTAGAGATAATGACGTCACGCCGCAGGCCCATCAACCAATCAAATGCGCCCTGTAGCTTCCGCGTATTGGGAAAAATATCACGCTGCAGTGCTTCACCCGAGTAGAGCTGGGAAGTATTGTTGTGTGTCATTTTCATAAGATGATGCTTTCATCCACTGGAAAATAGCAAACTTGAAAAACTTGAAACATATATGTATTGGTGACTCATAATTATGGTGAAAATTGAAGTTCATTTACATTTACATCATTTGTATCTTAGCTTCCAAATTTCGCCATATAGTGAGTTTTCGTTTCATAACAAGCGCAGGGTAGGCTGGGGCCCTCCAATATCGTTTGGCAATCGGTGACGTCACATGGGCTGGACAATTGCTCAGTCCCGTAGGCGCTCCAGCCAAACTTACGTCTTTTCCACATGACATTTCAGGTCTTAAATACCATCGAATGGTGAAAAATCGGATTCATTTGAAAGCTTCAAGAATCTTGTCCACGGATATGAGCCGCATTTTCCATAACACCAGGATTTTTTAGTTTGGACGCACGCTGACTGCATTCATGTCAAGCGCCGCAGGAATCGCACGGTGTCACAGGTAGTAGCAGTATGATGAGACAGGCCAACTGAAGATCGCTGCCGAGAAGGAGGGGTGGGAGCAAGTAAGAGATAACTGTTGCAACATAATTCCTTCCCACTCGGTGCAGGGGCGTAAACAAGGGGAGCGGTACTGGTGTAGCGGATGCGGATCCGCCGGCCATCTGGCGGCCAGCTGGTAACTCGTAGCCGCTGGTGAGCGCGCGCCCGCCATCTAGTGTCTCAACTTGCGGTTCGCTCTATTGACGCTAGAGGGCAGTGTTGTGAATTATGCATCCAGGTCCGTTTCAACTTATTTCTCCGCTCATCTCCAATGCACTATGTTCAGCAGCCACCTGACTTAATAGCCTTCCACTTCACTGAGCCGACTTACTTGTATACTTAACCCACTTGCACTTACTTTTCCATAGCTGTGTACCTTAGTGCCTTAACTAGAACCCAAGGTATGTTCTAGTCAGGATGAGTCTCCGCTATGTGAGCAATACAGCAGTTCTCGTACCCAGACCCAGCGAGTGGTTTTACTGGGCGCTGGCGACGCGACTCCGGCAGAGGTGGCGACGCGACTCCGCAGCGGCAGCGTAGGTATCGCCATGAGACGCCGGTCCGCACTGAGAGGCCTGTATAGCACTGCTGTGCACGGTCTAGGTGTCAATTGGTAAAGGCGTCTCCCTGTGGCTCTCCCAGATCCCTTACTCCTATCCACACGCACCCCTAGGCGCTACACTGGGTACATGTGCCCTGATGGAAAGGTGGATCCCATCAGGCCAGGAAAAGGCACCCACATTTAGGTTACCGGCGGATGTACCTATATTGGTTGGAATACCACATTTACGCCCTTATCACCCATGTACAGATACGAAGTCTGCAGCTGGTTTTCAGGATTGCTTTCCATTTTTCATTCATATACGCCTAGACCAGTTATGCTCTTTTTGTATATTTTTGATGGGCAAGTACCCCCTCAATGTTGGCCCTGTTCACTAATAATTTAGACTTTTGACATCGGGTACCATTGAGCATACACTCGATCGATGTGGGGCTTCCCATTAACTTCCTGTATTTTTGCACCGAAATAATAAATAATAATAGGAACAACAATAGTAATACTTATGTATAAATATATATATATATATATATATATATATATATATATATATATATATATATATATATATATATCATATAATAATGATCATGTATACCATATATGTGTGCGTATGCCCGGAATTTCGGGTTATGAAATGGACATATATGAAAATATCAATGAGATATGTATATATGAGTATA